>VUQH01080813.1:0-10030 GCA_015106775.1 Etroplus canarensis | reverse complement strand
TCTTGTGTTTTGCCAATTTGCACATAAATAAAAACTCTGAGCTGTTAACGGTCTCCATGCATGAAGAAACGTAAGCGCCCCTCTAAAGAGGTTTTGGCCTTCACCCACAAGAAACTTACCAGAAATAAAAATATTTTAAAACCATTTTTCAGGCACAGAATAGATTTTTGTTCACCCATTTAACAGCTACATTTTAGTACACTGTGCCTGACATTAGTGGTTGGGAAATGCGTGCATGTTTTGCCTACTTGTAGGTCCTTGTGTGGTCCAGCCACAGGCCGCAGAGGATGGAGCCGACCATCCCGGCAACCACCAGCGTTAAGCCGATCCTCCCGGCGTTCAGCTCCTGGTTCTGAGGAGAGGAGATGAGAGGAGAGGCGACCGTAAGATTCCCAGGGCAAACAAACAGCTGATTAAAGGCTTTTAATCTGACTGCGCAGTGTCTCGGCAGAAACGCGAAGCTCGTCCTCGCAAGCCGCGATTAGAACGTCACACGTTCTGTCAGGGATTTACACGAAAGTCCTTCTGGTGGGGAGAGAGCAAAGTCAGCGGAGCGTTTTATGAGGTCGTGCAGAGTTGAGGCTCTCCCGGTGCGCGCGAGCGGATGGCGTGCATTGCTGAGACAAGCAGAAGCTGACCGAGCGTCGGCCTCCCTGCCAGTCAGCGTGAGTTCACGGTCTGAGGGCGACAGAGGAAGAATGACGGGAGTCTTTCAGAGCGACTGAATCGGTCTTTTCTCTGTTGATTTTGCTTGGCATGCGTGTGTGTGTGTGTGTGTGTGTGTGTGTGCGCGCGCGCGCCGCCAGTGTTGTGGTGGGAAGCAGGCATGCGTGAAAGCAGCTAATGAACTCAGAGCCGCAGACAATAACCTCGTGTCTCATCAGCGCCATCAGAAGTTGCTCTGTCCTTTGCGGTCTCCGTCACTGTCTATATAGTCTCTCCATCCACTGTCCACTTCCCTAACACCGGTTTTATCTACGTTTTAACATGAACACGAACACTCGAGTAGCCTAATTTGTATTTAAGTGAATAGTTGACATTTACACAGACCCACACATACCCAACTTGCTGTCAGTGATTTGAAAGACTTCCTAAGCACCTCGTCTTCTCATGGAAGTCGGGGCGCCAGTTTTGAAACGTCCAAAACCTTCACCAAGGGTTACGATTTCATGAACCTTAACACGTCGCACGTAGCGTGGACTGTCATAATTGCTTTGTAAAAATTCGTAAATGCATCCTCAAGTTTCGTAACTACGTCAGGCTGGCCGGATAAATATTTTGCGCAAATGTTCAGGAAAGGCGGACACGACACCTTGCCTCGTGAAAGTCGCAAAAACCTCCTAACTTGTTGTGTGAATTCATAACATTTTCCTTCCTGTTTTCAAACAGTTCTTCACATTTTGTAAATTTACTGTAATCGTGGTGTGATGGTTTGCAAGGAGCTGTAAATGCATCATAACCACTCCGTATCCATTTTGTAAAAAACTGCGCTACTCCACAACAACTTCACTGATTCGTTATCAAATTCACGTGAGTCGCCTATCAGAGCTTCTTCAGAATCAGGTCAGCTTGACTTTGATCAGTGAGTGCAGCCATAGATAAATGCTACAGAACTTAGTATTGTAATGTGTAATAGCGTGAACCTACTGGCTGGTTAGGGCCTTTCTGAGTGCAGTTTGCATGTTCTCCCTGTGTCTGCATCGGTTTTCTCTGAGGGCAACATTTTCCTCCCAGAGTCCAAAGATATGCATGCTGAGTTAAATAGTGCTTCTGGTTGGGATCTGTAGTGAGAGGAGGGAGGAGGTGGAAGAGAGCCTGGAGAAGTGGAGGCATGCACTGGAGAGAAGTGAAGGTATGCACTGGAGAGAAGAGGAATCAGAGTCAGCAGAAACCAGACAAGAGTACATGTGTGTGAATGAGAGAGAGGCAGGTGGAACGGTGAAGATGCAAGGAGTACAGGTGGTGAAGGTGGATGAGTTTAAATACCTGGGATCAACCAGCCAAAGCAACAGACAGAGCACAAGAGAGGTAAAGAAGAGAGTGCAGGCAGGGTGGTCAGGATTAGAAATGAGTCCATCATAGGGACAGCTCAGGCTGAGATGATTTGGACATGTTCAGAGGAGGGATAGTGGACATATTGGACAAAGGATGTTGAAGATAGAGCTGCCAGGCAGGAGGCGAGGAAGAGCGCAGAGAAGATTGATGGATGTCGTGAAGGAGGACATGCAGAGGGTTGGTGTGAGGGAAGAGGACGCAAGGGTGAGATGAATGTCAGCTGGGATACGTGTTTGGGCATACACGCCAACTGTCCCCGCTGCATCCATATGACTGTTCTACGTCATTTTACAGTCTGTGTGTGTACTACACACAACCACTCCCTGTTATTACTGCCATCAAGCACTTTTGGTTCGGTTTGTTCGTTTGTTTGGAGGGTTACATACAAAGTCACAGATAGGCAAGAAAACTCTACCAGCAGTGGGATTTAGCCCAGCTTAGCAGTAATTAACTTTACAATCAATCCAGGATTATTTTTTTTAAGATTCTTAAACATCGTGAGATGGGTTGTTCAGCCTCAGGGCAGGTATGCAGTCTCAAACTGCTCTTGTTTGAACATGCATATTCAGCTATTTCCACCCAGGGATTAATAAAGGATTCTGATTCTATCACCCCTGATAAAGAAGAAGAGGTTATGGCCAAGCATACACAACCATCCAACACACACAGAGTCAATCTTTCCTCCCTGTTTTCATCCCTGTTAAAAGGGAGTTCTTCCTTCCCACAGTCGCCGAGAGCTTGCTCATAGGGGATCATCTGATTGTTGGAGTTTTCTCTGATACTGTAGGGTCGTTACCTTACAGTCTGAAGAGCCTTGAGGCAACTGCTGTTGTGAATTGGGGCTATATAAATAAAATTAAATTGAACTGAAAGTCATTCATTATCTGGTTGAACTTGGCAGGAGGCTTCCTTTCTATTGATCGTGCAAATTCCATCACAGTGCTCAACACAGCAGCAAACCAGCCTTGAGCAGCAAAAAGCCGCAATGGGTTTAAGAGTACCCAATAGGCTGCAGCCTCCTGCAACCCCTGCTGGATAAGCTGTTCAAAAAAAAAAACCGATGGATAGATCGATGGAAAAACCTCCATCATGAGAGCAACAAGTTTTCTCTCAATCTTTCATAAAGTCTGTGGCGTTTGCGTTTTACCTCATAGCAGGCCATGATCATCTGATTGAGAAGCGTTGACACGGAGTAGAAGGAGCCGGTCATTATACCTGCAGGCAGACAGAAACAAAGAGGGAGACGAGCGTTCAACTTCAAACTGTGGATTAATTTAGGTTAATCACCATTAACACCCATTCATTATTGAATGCGCTTCATTTTGTGTGAGCAAAAAGCTTCGTGACAGAAGGTGATATACACACCAAACGTGTTTTATTTAAACTGAAGAACAGATATGGTGTCCAGATTGCAAAATAAAAAAATAAACACCACCCTCACCATATTTACCAACCACAATTATTCTTTTAAGAATCAAACAAATATCCTTATTAATGTGACCCACTTGCTCATCTTTTAGCCAGCTGCTGAGACAGACCAACTTGTCTATGTTATCGGAGTAGCACTGACAGCTTTTACCTGCGGCTAACCATCTCCGACTAATGCACACTTCGTGTTGATGCGGAACTTTAAGCTGGAAGTGCTTCTGCGGAACGAAGACTCCTTCCTGCAGAGCGCACACACTACTTTACATCGATCGACTGTTCCGTCTCAGGTTTGTTTGTACTCAAACTTCCCATCGAGTGGTCACTGCTAGCAAAAATCTCAACATCTTCAGCTCCGCCTCCTGTCTTTTTGTCAGCGCCACCGTCTCCAAACCGTACATCATAGCAGGTCTCACTGCACCTTTGCCACCTCTACTCCTTGCATCTTCACTGTTACACCTGCCTCCCTCGCATTCACACACGTACTTTCATTCCTCTTCTCTCCAGTTCATACCTCCACCTGTCCAGGCTCTCTTCCACCTCCTCCCTACTCTCACTACAGAGGATTTCATGTTCTCTAATATAATTAATTATTTTTAATTACATTCTAACACAACTCTAAATGCAAAAACAGGCACACAAACTAACATTAGTGTCATGACCGCGCCTCCTGGTGGGCCTGTTACATGTTTTATGTTTTGTTTGTCTGTGCGTGCTTCTCTCCCCCGCTCTCTCTCTGCTCTCCAGGAGGTGTGGCAGCCTGACCTAATTACCTACGAGGCTCACCTGTGTGTCTGGGGCTGCCACACCTGACGCTGATCCATCTGGCGAATTGGAGAGCTGTTCTTAAGGCCGAGCAGCGCTCGCCGCCAGTTCGTTGCTTGTGCGTGTGTGATCTTCGCTGCAGCCACTCTCCTCCCTGAGACGCTGCAGCTCTTCCTCGCCACATCTAACGCCCTTCCAAGCTCTGGGCGAGCTCATGCCAACTTCCCCGTCGCTGGAGGAAACTGCTGGTTCCTGCCTGCCTTCTCTCTCCTGCCAGCGGCGTGCACATTCAATAAAACCCTGTGAACTTTTACTACCGCGTCCTGCGTGTGGGTTCTGTCTCAGTTCAGTCATGACAATTAGAATAAAAACCCAGCAGGAAAAAGTAGTGATTTACTACATACACAATAATTCTTGCATTGACACTGCTACAAAATGTCAAGCTCTGTTTGTTTTTCCTATAGCAATGACTTCCTGTGTGTGTATGTGTGTTTTTGCGTTTCTGATTTGCTGTTACTGAGCTACAAAGTCAGAGTCATGATGCATTCAGGTCAAACAGGTATGACACTGATGACCCAATGAAGCTTGAAGAACAGACAGATCATTTATAGAAGCAGGGGACTGTAATGTGCATTGTTCTGCCTCACTTGGAAAGTTTAGAAGAGCACTTTCAGCATTTAAACGGCCCCGGTGGCTCTCTTTGGGGTCAATGGCCCTGAGGGTCTTTAAATCTACAAACACCCACCGAAAAACGCTGTTGGTACAGGAACTGTTACGAAAGCTGACATAACAGCCAGCTGTAGTCAACCTTTTATCCAGCAGGAGTGGAATCCTTCACAGCATCTCCATGATGTGCCGGACAGACACGGGAGCACGTTCAGCAGCAGACTCATTCCACCACGATGCGCCACAGGAAATCATTCCTACCTGTAACATCACAGTCTGTAACTCCCTCACTAGGTTCTTTTATCGTCACATCTTGTACACGTTTAACTTTGAGTTATTTGTGTTAAACGCTGCAATGTATACATTTTCTGCCTTTCGATTTTGTATTTATTCATATACAACTGAGCATCTGTAACACAACACAAGTATTCTGTTATTTTGTTCCTCTAGTTCTATGTTCTTCACGCAATTTGGGCTCCTTTTGTACCGACTGGGCATCGTTTAAATACCGCAGCCCGCCTGAGTCCGTCCCTTTATGACCACAGTGTACCCAACAGCCTTCACAGTTACCAGACTCCAATCCAACAGAGCACCTTTGGGATGTGGTGGAGCGGGAGAGTCGCATCATGGATGTGCCGTCGTATCAATACGAACCAAAATCTGGGAAGAATATTTCCAGCACCTTGATGAATGTGTGCCAGGAAGAATTAAGGCAGCTCTGAAGGCAAAACGGGGTCAAACGTGGTCCTACCAAGGCATCCCTGATCAAGAGGCGCTTACCGTAGCTGATGAGCAGCAGGACGAAGGCTTTGTTCTTCGCCAGGTTGAGGATGGATTGTTTATAGGAGTAATCTTGAGGAGGGGAGTCGGGTAACACGGCCTGAGCCTGACTGGGAGGGAGAGGAGGTCTGTCTTTTATGACTGTAGGAAAAGCAGAAACAGTGAGGGGGAAAATGAAAATCACACACATCAGAAAACACTGGTGCGCGGCTGCACCCGTTGGCGACTGTCTGCCCTCACACCAACCCTCTGCAGATTTCAAACATGAGGAGGCCCAGTAGCGCTTCTTGATGAGCTCACATACACGCGTGACAAATACAAAATACAAGATGCAGATACAAAATGTACGTGTGACAGTGGCGTGTACCTATGACCGCGAGGATGAAGAGGGCCGTGGAGACGGCGGCTGTGCCATAGAACATGATGCTGATGTTGTGGCCTGTGAGCTGGTCATCATCGGGCGTGTTAGGGACCAAGACGGGAGGCAACAGGAAGCCGATGGCCGTCCCCAGCTGGGTCCAAAAGGTGCGTGAAGAGAGAACGCACAAATATTACTGCTGTTTCTCTGGTGATCACATTCTTTGTGTTACTAAGATATGAAACGTTGCTCTTATGTTGCATTCGGTGGCTTTGCATGTTATTCTACTGTATAGCACTGTGCAAAAGTCTTGATCCGCCCCTCATTTCTTTACATTTTGCTTCCAAGGAACCAGAAATCCTTATCATCTTTTAAAGCAACAGTTCTCCTGTCTGAGCGTCTTTCAACGTGTCTCAACTCAACTGAATCAAATGATTTTAATATGTATGGAGGAGGTCAGGAGAGACGGTGGAGGCTCTGTCACAGTTGGGGGCTGCATTTCAGCCAGTGGTGTCGGGGGGTCTGGTCAAATGTGAAGGAAATATGAACACAGACAATTACAACGTGGAAAGCATCTGACTGGCCACAGCATCATTTTTCAGCACAGCAATGATCCCCAACCACACTGCCAATAAAAAGCTTACCTGGATCAAAAAAAAACAAACAATCAATGGAACACCATCAAGTCACGGACTGACCGTCCCAGAGCCCAGACCTCAACCTACTGAAGCAGAGTGGGATGATCTGAAAGGATAAGGAACAAAGAGCAGCCAACATCCAAACAGCAGCTGTGGGACGTCCCTCAAGAAGTCTGGAGAACTATTCCTGAAGACGACTTAAAGACATGACAGAAAGCCAGGAGTTCAAAGAATAAAGAAATAAAGGAGTCAAATATGGACTTTAAGCTGATTAGAACTGTACAAACTGTTCCTGCCTTATCTGCTCTATCTATTCAAACTGTTGCAGCTATTTTCAGTTTTCCACAAAATATGAAGAAATGAAGGGTGGCGACGTCTGCACAGTGTCTGTATGAAAACTGAAACTACGAACTGATTATTACATCATTATTATAATGTTAATGTGAGCATCATTCTGTCTCTGCACACACACACACACACACACTCACACACACACACTCACCTGGTTGCCCAGCACGGCCGTGGCGCACGCGGTGGACACCTCGCGGGGTCCGAACCACACGGAGGCCACGCGGGACGGCAGGCCGAGGATGAACACCTGCGCCACGGAGCACACGAGCTGCGCGGCCATGGTGACCGCGAACAGCTCGGGGCTCGCGCTGGCGCACTTGAGCCACGCGCCGGCGCAGTTGAGGCCGGCGCCCAGCAGGGCCGTCAGACGCAGACCCTTCCGATCCAGCAGCCAGGTGGCGGGGAAGATGAGAGGCACGTACGTCACCATGTAGACCACGGAGAGCCAGTCCACCGCGGTGCTGCTCACCCGGTAGAACCGGCCGAACACGTTAGCGATGATGCTGTACTGGATCCACTGGAAGGCGTTGACCAGCGAGTACAGGCTGAACACGGCCAGCACGGCGAACCTGCGCCGGTACAGCCGGGTCTGCAGCCTGTCCCCGTCCTCCTCCCCTCCTCCTCCTCCTCCTCCGCCGCCGCCTCCTCCATTAGGCAGCATCGCCTCTCCTTCATCCGGCGCCTCCTTGTCCTCCTCCTCCTCCTCCCCCTCCCGCCGCTCCGTCGCCGGGCGCGCGTCCTCCTCCCCCGCCCCGCTCCGCTCCCGGTCCTCCAGCTCCCCCAGCTTCCGCCTGATGTCGTCAGGTGCGCCGGGGTCCGCGCGCAGATGCTCCTGCACGAGCTCGCCGGCGACCATCGTGCGCGTGTGAAGCTTCCGGACCCAGGAAGCGCGGAGGGTTCCTCACCCACGAGAGAGAGAGAGAGAGAGAGCGGCAGAGCGGCGCGTTAAAGGCCGGACACAGACGCGCACTGAACGGGTCCAGCGATGAGAAGAGTCCGCTGCAAAGATGTCCCGGTCCTTATGAAGCTCTGCCGCCCGGCTTGGAAGCAGTGTGCTGCCGCCCTCTCCTCTCAGCGCCTCCCTGTATCTTCTAAAACCGACGCTGACACGAAGCCTTCCGATGCTGACGAGCCAATCGCAGAGCAGCGCGAGTTTGTATCCGCTAACGCTGCCGGGGCGGATCTGTGATCCGCGGCCGTGAGGGGGCTCTGATGCAACAGCCAGTCCAGGAAAGTCTGCGCTGCGCTTCGGTTTAACAGCTGAATGTGGATGTTGCCCTGAGTTTCCAGAGCCTGCTTCTGTCCTGGCTCACGAGTTCATCCCAAAGGTGTTGCGTCGGGGTTGACGTCGGGGCTCTGTGCTGGCCAGTCAAGTTCTCCTACACCAAATTCAACCTGACAGCGCCTTTGTGGAGCAGTCATGCAGGACTAGAAACCGGTTTTGCTCAAACTGTCCCCGCAGTTTCTGTAACGTTGGCCGTGTGGAGGCTCTGATGCAACAGTTAGTCCAGGAAGTCTACACTACACCTCAGTTTTAAGAGCTAAATGACCAAATGCTTTGCAGTAATAAAAACTAACATCATGTTAAACGTTTGTGGATGTTACACTGAGTTTTTCACAACCTGCTTCTGCCCCCCCACCAAAAAAAAAAAATAAGTGACTGATAAATATTATTATAATAGTTGGCCTCAGCACCATACACAAACCACAGACATTAATCACAGCTTCCACTCTTCTGGGAAAGCTTTCTACAACATTTTGGAGTGTGTCTGTGGGAATTTTTGCTCAAGAGCATTTGTGAAGTCAGACATTGGTTGGCTCACCATCTCCATTCTAGTTCACCCCAAAGGTGTTCAGCTGGGGTTGAGGTCAGGGCTCAGTATGGGCCAGTCAAATTCTTCTACTCCAAACTCATCTGACGGGCACAGTCATGCAGGAACAGAAAAGGGTCTTCCTCAAATTGTTGCCGCAAAGCTGGGAGCATAGGATTGTCCAAAATGTCTCAGTAAACAGAATCATTAAGATTTCCCTTCACTTGGCTCAAGGCCAAGCCCAGAAAAACGACCTCACCTCATGAATCCCTCCTCTACCATATTTTACGGTTGGCACAATACAGTCAGGCAGGTAACGTTCTCCTGGCATTTGCCAGAGCCAGACTTGTCCATCCGACTGCCAGATAGAGAAATGTGATTTGTCACTCCACAGAACCCGTTTCCACTGCTCCAGTGTTCAGTGGCGGTGTGCTTTACAGCACTCGATCCAACACTTGGCATTGTGCATCATGATTGGCTGTGGAAACCCATGTCACATGGCTTCATTTGCAGTTTTTGTGTCGATGTTAAAGGCACAGGACGTTTGGAACTCTGCAGTCACTGAGTCAGCAGAGCGCTGGCGACTTTTACACACTATGCTCCTCAGCACTCGGCAACCCCGCTCTGTAACTTTACATAGTCTGACGCTTGGTGGCTGAGTTGCTGTGGGTCCTAAATGCTTTGCAATAATACCACCTGCAGCTGATGGTGGAATATCTAGGAGGGAAGAAATTTCGCCAAATGACTCGTTGCAACGGTGGAATCCGCTGAGCTCTTTAGAACGACCCATTCTTTCACTCGTGTTTGTAAAGGCCGACTGCAGGGCTAGCTGCTTGGTAACGGGACTGAATAAAACACCTAGCTTGGGTTCAGGAGATGGGAGAACCTCTACTTTTAAGATGAGGCTTTAAATATTCCTTTTTCTTAAGCACTTAGGGCTAGAGCGAGTGACTCTGAATCATCCCTTAGTCAACAGCTCAGACTGCTGGGGGACTTCCCATGATGCACTGAGCACTTCTTCTCCACTTCCTTCTTTTAAGCTGCTTCCTGTCATTAACTAGCGTCCCTCTCTCTCTCTCCTGTAGTTTCTGTTTTGTCTTTCTCCTCAACCCCCCCCCCCCCCCCCCCCCCCCCCCCCCGCGCCCCCCCCCCCCCCCCCCCCCCCCCCTCCCCCCCCTGCG
>VUQH01080812.1:0-25368 GCA_015106775.1 Etroplus canarensis | reverse complement strand
TGTGCCTTTCCTAATCAAGTCCAATCAATTTAATTAAACACAGCTGGACTCCAGTGAAGGAGCAGAACCATCTCAAGGAGGATCAGAAGAAATGGACAGCATGTGAGTTAAATATGAGTGTCACTGCAAAGGGTCTGAATACTTATGACCATGTGATATTTCAGTTTTTCTTTTTTAATACATTTGCAAAAATGTCTGCATTTCTGGTTTTTTCTGTCAAGATGGGGTGCTGAGTGTACATTAATGAGAAATAAAATGAACTTTTTTGATTTTGGCAAATGGCTGCAGTGACACAAAGAGTGAAAAACTTAAAGGGGTCTGAATACTTTCCGTACCCACTGTATTTATGTATTTATGGAACGAGGCTGTATGTCCCTGGTGGCGTAGTGGTTTGCGCATTTGCCTTGTAAGCGAAAGGTCCCTGGTTTGATCCCAGGTGGGGACACAAGCCCCTTTCACCATGGAGGGAGGGTTGCGTCAGGAACGGCATCCGGCGTAAAACCTCTGCCAAATTACCAATGCGAATTAATCCGCTGTAGCGACCCATTGGTGGAGAATACAAGGGAGCATCCGAAAGGTACAGTTATGGAACCAGGCTGTGAACATGCTTTTTAATGCTGTTTGGATGGGCATCTTTACTTGAGTGTATGCCGATTGACTCGTATTTGGAGCTAGTGTCAAGTGGCCAACGCAATTTTTTGTGTTAGCATTTATTTTTTAGCCCTAGAGTTTGTTTTTTGCTTGTAACTGAAGAAAATTAAAATGGTAATCATTACAAAATTACCCACAAAAGGCATCAAATAACAAAATATTGATTTTTATTTTTTTTTTAAATCATAAATTTAATCCAAAAATCCATCTTCAGTGGTGAACAGAGGGGGGAATTCTGACAACATTTCACACTTGGTTACACTAATCTCAGAACTTTCCCATCTTGAAACTTTGCTGATTGCATAGATCTCCTGTATTGAAGAGGTATAAAAATGTGAAGGATGTTGTATAATTTGTAGTGCCTTTGCAGAAACATCCATTTTCAAAGCATTATTATGCAAGTGTGTGTTTAATCATTAACAGCTTTAATGGCCAAGCATGAACACATGCACACTGACACTGTAAACACACAGCACAATACTAAATGTTTTATGAGTTTGAACAGAATCTGATATAAACTGCAACTTCGCAGAGGCATGCAACTGTGAGGTAGTATTTTCTAGCTTTCTTTAAAATTCATAGTATAGGAGCCTTCTGATTGAGCATTACGGCTTATCAATTTTTCTCAGTTCCTAATAGAGCTGAATTATTATACATTTCGGTAAATGATTGCATCCATAACCTTTACAGTGTGTGCGTTTGCAGTAACTGAGACAAAAATCTTAAATCATGTGCATTTATCTTACATCTAGACTATAATCGCTGCTTTCTGTGCCCCCCCAGTATGCTCTTGAGCGTTTAAAGGTTATGTGTGAAGAGGCCTTGTGCAACAGCCTTTCAGTGGAGAATGTGGCCGACACCCTCATCCTGGCTGACTTGCACAGTGCCGAGCAGCTCAAAGCACAAGCCATAGATTTTATCAACAGGCAAGTATCGTGCAAAAAAAAAAAAAAACCTCCAGTGATAAATTTCTGCTGCCATTTCTGTTTACCAGCCCTGAATGCTTACCTTTTTATCTCCTTGCCATAGGTGCAGTGTCCTGAGACAGCTGGGCTGTAAAGATGGAAAGAACTGGAATAGCAAGTATGTAATTAGCTGATATATGTGACACAAGATTAATACCACACTCTTATCTCTTTCCCCAACCAGATGCATTAGAATTCATTGTTTTAGCCCAGGTAGACAGAGTGCTATTTGCCTTTTCAGTTTGAAGCTCCGTATCTTTGTATCCAAGTTATTAATAGACTCATTCCTGGATAAACCCTGGAAATGGAATATTTGTAGAATCTTAAAAAGAAGGGAGGTGGTCGATATAGGAAGTTTTTCTTTCAGATGATGCAGTGCATTGTTACAGGACACCTTGAATTATTAAACTTATTTGTCTGTGTTCACAGCGTGAAGGCATTCCAATGCTCTATTAATTTCAGTTTATGCATGTGTGCGGAAAGCACTAATGGCTCTTTTTCAAGTTTACCATAAAACTCACAAATCAAATCCCACTTATTTGCTTTGTCATTACAATCTCATTTATGTTTATTGGTTTTTAATGTGCAGATTATCATGTCTGAGTGTCTGACTTCATTTTGCATGTGCTTACAGTCATGCTACAGATATAATGGAGACTGCAGGCTGGAAGTCAATGATCCAGTCCCATCCTCACTTGGTAGCTGAAGCCTTTCGTGCCCTGGCTTCAGCACAATGCCCACCCTTTGGTCTTCCCAGGAAACGCCTAAAACAGTCCTGACTGCCCGACTGTGTCCCAGGACTTTACTGGAGGTGTGAAGCATGGGTTTACAAAGGAAGGACTAGCAAGGGTACCACTCTTTATTTCCACCAAAACTGAACACACTTGAATAAAGAAGAGTGGGGCTTTCTGGCCAGGAATGTGGGGAGGCTGGCACGTGGAAGACTGACATCAATCGATTAGAAAAAAAATTGGTTCAATCGGTGTTGCTTGCTTGTTTTGCTGTCCCAACTGAATTCTGTTCAGCCTGGGTGGCAAGTCAAGCCGTCTGCTACAGTTTTATTTTTCCTGTAATTTTTAAAATGGCCTTAATATATCTGCCATTGCTCTGGAGCTGCTCTGGAGTACTTTGTCTATTTTACTCTGTGCCTGCCTTGTCACAAAGACCAGGCCTCCTCCAGGTTGCACTAGTTCCCATGAATAGTCATTTTGATATGGAGTTCTATAGGAACGTAACAAAGGTTTAACTAAATGGGAAATATTATATATTTGTAATGTTTAGCCCGTTTTGTGACTAGACATTAAAAAGCATGAACACTTTCAGTGCAAGGTCAGTTCTTTACACTTTTTAAAAGATGTGTATGCCCCATATTGATGGCACCATTTCTATGTAAATGACAGTTGAACATCTTCAAAAGACCAATGTAAAAGAAAGTGTGTCCTATTGCATATTTGTGGGGGGAAATGGTAATCTGCCATTATGAAGTCCCGGTGTCAATCCTTGTAAAACACGTAAGACAGAAAAGTGTCTGTACTTTGGCCCTAATATTTTAAACATTGGAAGTATATGGACGTATTTACTCAGTCTCCCATTTGAATGACATATTCCAGATCATACGTCTGTGAACTGTTATAGATTCAATTTTGACAATTTGTTTCTTTAGTATTGCCAACTTGCAAATATTATATATTCTCAATATATTGTGGTTAACAAAAAGTGGAGAGACTAATGCATGGTCATGTTTTTGTCAAGAAAGTGTCCAAGTACCAATTTTGTTTTAACCATTTTTTCTGCAGTTATCTGACATATTTGTGCAGAATAAAAATTAATTGAGTATGTGCAAAATCTTCCTCTAACATGCTTGGATATCTGTAGGATGCTGAGCATCACTTCTACTGGCAATGTTATTCTGTGTTTGAATGAGGGGTTGTCATGTTTATTCAGTCCGTCTTGTATGTAGTGTGGCGTGACAGACACTTCAGAGGATTTTGTAAATTAAGAGTAGCATCATTTTTACATGATATTACTCATCATTCAGCGTCATGTTGAAATTTTGGAAGCAAAAAAAATGACGAAGTTGTTGTCTGCAAGAATGCCTGCATTAACCCATTAAAACATTTTCCAGCAGTCTGAAGTGGCCTAGGTTTATTTTTTTAATGTTTTTAACTGGAGAATGTTGAGCTAAATGTGAAGACCTTTCAGTCTGAAGAAGCATGGTTATTATCCACACTGTTTCTTTTAATGATTGTACTAATGGATGCAGGTACCAGGCTGAGGTGGGGGTTTTTTTTTCACTTTTTTTGGGGAGGGGGAGGTCTCTTTTAAAAAATAATTAGACAACAACAGTACTGTGATAATCAAAAGAAAATGTGCTTAAACTGCATTAGCATAGTACCATGTTAAATGTTGAACCTTTGTTCAACACATAAAAGACCTGTTTTTTTTCTTCCCTCTTATTTTATGTGTGAATGCTGGGCACAAGCTCTAATTAAAGTGAATGTGAGGCCACTTTTTTCTGCCAGAAGAGAAGTCTTCATCAGCAGCTTGCTGATCCTCGTCCGCCCCTCTCAGCACAGATCCTAGGAAAAGACCCGATACCATCTCTGCTTTAGGACGCCTCTGCAACCTTTTATCTTCCTCCTTCGCTTTCCTCTACTAACTTTAAAGCTTGAAAGAGGAGACGCCTGCAGTGTCAAAATTGAAAAATTCTTTTGTCATTTGGATTGTTGGAAATGAGCAGTGGATGCTAAAAAGTGAAATGCGTGTGTTAACATTCCTTGTAGTTTTCCAAGGATTCGAATGCATGCAACAGGAAACCCTGATCTGACTTGATGCCTATAAGGAGTAGGTGCCTCACCCTGATCAGATAAGAGTAATGGAAGCGAATGAAAAGACCCCTGTCCCTGATGGCCATGGCAAAATGGATGTGCTCCCTGAGGTGTACCTCTGGTATCATCCACGTCTGTGGACACAGATTTATTGCCCATTAAAAAGCTACACTGAAATGTACCTCTTAAAATAGTGTGTTTATCCTGTTGAGAAGTCCTTTCAGGAATGAAACGAGACAACCAGGAGTACCAACGAGAGTAGAGCTGACTCGGTGTGACAATATGATTTGAGCCAAGTTCAAATAAGGTTTAATGCCATAAAAACCTAAATTCATCTTTACAATTACATTTTAACAAAATCTGCTTCCTATGAAATTAAATATTCCAAAATAAAAAGTGTAATTACACTATACACAGAAGAGCTCTTATTCCTATTTTACAAGGGAAACTACTGAAACAGTTATGAGCAAGCAGGAGTCAAAATAGGTACAATCTGCAATTGGAAATCAAAGCAATCTAACTATAAGCAGAAATGACATTTATCTACATGATATTTCTTAAACACCAAAAAATAAGGTACAGTGTACTTGATATAGTTCTCTGGGAAAACTTAAAATAATCTGACATAATTTACTTTGAAGCCAGAATTAATAAACACCTTTAGTTTTAGAATTACACATTAACACACAGCATTTGCACAAAGGGAGCAGAACTAAAACGTCAACATGGATCAACTCTTACTCCTTATCGTACACTTCACCTCATGTGTATAAGGTGACAGGATCATTTACAGCTGATGTGGAAATACATGAGGTGCAGTAAATAAAATAACACCAACAGAAATGGATTCCATGTTTTTAAGTGGCACATGCCCTAGCCTAAAAACCCTGGATAAATAACAAAACCCATGCCATTCAGTGTTTTTTTTTTTTTTTTTTTTAAACAAAAGCTTTTAAAAAACTCAGTGATTTCTTGAAGTCAAATACATTACACCATGTACTACAAGACTGGATGTTATCCACTTTTACACAAAAGTCAGTCAACTTAAGCCTGCCGTACTACTGGGAAATGTCTTATATTTCAAATTTAGTCCCTCTTCTCATTAAAATTGCAGATGGATTTTGTACTTTTCCATTTTTTCCACCCTTTTTGTTTCTCCACTCTTGGTAAATGAAATTTCCCAGGCTAATTAAAGCCTATTAAAGACAGGTAATGTCAGGGCTGGTGGCAGGACCATGACAAAGTGCTGATAATTGTCTGCCAGACTCACTAAATCCACCTGTCCTGCAATTATTGCTTCCCCCTCCCCACCTCTCCTGGCACATTAATCCACTGTGGGTCTCACTAAGCAGGCTGATGCCTCAAAGTGCATCCTGCAAACACAGATGTTGGATCTCAGACTGGTTTAAGCATACACATGCCTTGTATTAACTGTAGAACAAAACTGGCACATTTTAAGGAGCAAACAAGGCTGCAGCCATGTTAAGCATGGATAGGTGCCTACATACATATGTTAGCTTTTTATGATCATGCACTCAGGTTTCTTATGCATTAAGTTAGTCAGATTTTTTTTGTCATGTGCACTTTAGGAATTGGGTTGAATCAAGTCACTTGATTTCAGTTCTCAAAAGAGAAAGATAACAGAGATAAAAGATCATTGTAAGACCACATTAATTATTCAATGCTTCATGAAATAATTCAATTGATGGAAATAATTTGAAGTATTAGACATTGTCTGTATTCTTTTAACAGGTACAAATGGATATACCCCCTTCAAAGCCAATGAACAGATCATTGTGACTAATCCTTCATAATGTAGTGATGTTCAAAATGGGAAACTTTTTAATTTTATGCCCTATTGAATAACTTTATTAATGTTTAAGTATTGTAATTGTTAACATTATTTAAAGTCCTGTCATACCTCATCCCATTACTGTTTAAGGTGAGAAACTTGTTTGAAAATGTTCGTATTAGTACAGCTCTTGCAAAAGCCAGTGATGCACTTCCAACTCAGAAAAGCTCCACGCCTATGGTCTAGCCTTGAAGAAAACATCTGGACAACATACTAATTATACCAGTGGTTTACAGTGAACATGTGCTGTTGTCATGGGGAGGATTCACCCAGGGTTGGTAGCTACCTCTGAATCCCAAGCCAACCCCTAAAGCCAAGTCCCTGTACACCTAAGTATCTGAAGTGTTAAACTTGTATACTCGTGCAGTATGTACAAAAGTTTTGCCATATTCCCTCCAGTGTGTGTCCCTTAGTAAGCTGCACTTCCTGCAGCATACCTCAGGTATTTAGGTATTTTGGGACAAGGAGTTTAGAGCTTGACATTTACATTATTTGAAGATAAAACAAAAGGCTGATGCAGACTAACAGCAACTAGGTCACCCTGTGGAGGAGTAAGGTGTGTCACTGTGGTAGTTGTAGTCAGGGCATACCTTCTGGACCAGTTTATAGTCTACGCTGTAAAAGGCTATGTAGATGCATATGACTTTGAAGGGTTTTGAACATAGCCATGACACATGGCTCTGCGTCTGCTCCTGGTAGCACACCTTGGCTGGGTCATAGTTGCACAAGGCAGTCTTCTTGTTGCGATCCGTTTTCTCGTATTCAATGCGACAGTTGAATGATTTGGTGTCTTTGGTCTCCAGTGTCGACTGCTGGGCGATCTCAAACTCCACCACCTTGGAAGGTGGCACCAGGCTGACCGAAACATTCCCCAGGCCCGTGGAGTTGTGGCGGAAGTAAACGCTAAAGGTTCCGTTCCCATGGTCCACAATCTTTCCTGTGATCAGCAGGTTGAGTTTGACAGTCTTTATGTTGGAGTGGAAGTCTCCCCACCCAAACATCTTTTTGAATTTGCCAGTCTTGACGATGGGCCTGCGCTTAGTTCTGGCCTGTGCACCCTGAACATCTGTCTGGTTAGATAACCAGTCCCAAAAGTCCTCCATGTTATTCAAATATGTCATTTCCCTCATGTTACTTTTGAACTCAGGGGAGCCCCTGGCAAACAAACGCAGGGGGTTGAGGATCCGTGGACTGGCCCCGGTGGGAGATATCTTCTGCTCATTATCACTGTCCCTCCACTCGATGAGTTCTGTGGCTCCTCCATGTACTTTCCTGCATATGACCTTTATGGGAAACAGAGTAAAGGTAGAAGAAAAACAATATTAAATGACACAAGAACCTTTGTGAAATAGAATTTTACTGAACTATATTGCTAATGAATGTGGCACAACTAAAATGATTGTTTCTGAATATTTTAGAGTTGTGCTAGTAGTAGAACTGTCATCTTAATAGCAATTACTCCCTGTGACTTTGTGGGTTTTCTCTTTGCTCTGATTTCCTCCCACAGTCAAATACATTCATGTTAGGTTAAGTGGTAATTCTAATTCCATATTTTTTCATTTAACTTTGAATGGCTGTCTTTTAATGTTCTCACTGAGATGGACTGGCAACCTGTCCAAGGTATACTGCTTCTCACTCAGTGTCAAGTTGGATGGGCTCCAGTCCCACAGCTCCCTTAGTTGGTAAAGTGGGTAAGAAAGTGAATGGATGAATGTTCTTTAAAAACTTTCTATTTGGTAATTCCAAGTGCATCCATTCACATACATTCTACTTTGCTCCTCTGCTCTGCATGTCTGTCTCACTGACATGCAGCAGAGCAAAGGAGAAGCAAAGTAGGTGAGATAAGCCTACCTGTCTTGTTTTCACTAAGCAGTTGATGTGGATGGAGGTCAGTTTGTGGTTTAACATGAAATAATATATTTAGAAATACAACAACATCACTTAGTATTATAAATCCTGTACCACAATATATTATCTATGGTTTTAACTATGTCTATGGAGGAAGTTAGATAACATTCACTGGGCATCACTTAACAAAAACTATGATGAAAGCAAAAGGGTATGAACACACAAGCAAACAAACAAACAAACGGTCAAACAAATATATAAATAAATGCATGTAATTAAACTACTTCTAGACAGTGGGAACACCACCATGAACTCAAATGACTTCTGATACATTATATGGATAAAAGTATTGGGCCACCGACACATTACACTTACATAGGCTTTTATGACATCACATTCTAAATCCATGGCCATTAATGTGAAATTGGTCCCCCCTTTGCAGCGTTAACAGCTTCCTCTCTTCTGGGAGGGCTTTCTAGAAGATTTAGGAATGTGCCAGTGGAAGTTTTGCTCATTCATCCAGCAGAAGATTTGTGTGGTCAGACGCTGATGTTGGATGAGAGAACCTTTTCTAGTTTATCCAAAAGCTGTTTGATGAGACTGAGGTCAGGGCTCTGTGCAGGCCAGTCAAGTACTTCCACACCAAACTCATCCAACCATGTCTTTGTTGATCTTGCTTTGTGCACCCAGGCAAAGTCATTCTGGAACAGAAAAGGGCCTTCCCAAAACGGTGCCCACAAAGTTGGAAACAAAGAATTGTCCAAAAATGTCTTGGTAAACTGAAGCATTAAGATTTCCCATCACTGGAACTAAGGGGCCCAGACCAGCCCCAGAGAAGCAACCCATAGCATTATACCTCCTCCACCAAACTTTATAGTTGGCACAGTACAGTTAGGCAAGTTATTTCTCCCATGGTCCAGTGGTGACATGCTTTACACTACTTCATCCCACACATGGCAATGTACTTGGTGATGTAATGTTTGCATGCAGCTGCTTCTATTAAGCTCCCATTGTACAGTTTTTTTAATGCCAGGGGAGGTCTGAAACTCTGCAATTAATGAGTCAGCACAGCACTGGGGACTTTTATGCACTATGCACTTCAGCACTCGGCAACCCTGCTCTGCAACTTTACAGTACATGGTCTGCTACTTTGTGACTGAGTTGCTGTGTTCCACTTTGTAATAATACCACTTACAGCTAGAACATCTAAATTTCACGCACTGATTTGTTGAAACAGTGGCATCCTTTTATAATACCATACTTAAATTCACTGAGGTCTCTGGAATGACCCATTTTTTGCAAACATTTGTAAAGGCAGACTGCATGGCTACGTGCTTGATTTTATACTCCTATGGCAATGGGACTGAATGAAACACCTGAATTAAATGACCAAGAGGTGTGACCCAATGATTTAGCCCGTATAAGGTATTTAAAGTGCATAGATTACAAGACTGTGAAAATCCCGTGGATTTACCAGAAAGCCAATCTTAGACTAGATACGCTATTCTTACAGATCCTGTGAATATGCAATTTGACTGGTAATGATGGCTAACAATAAAACAGGCTTCTACAGTAGTGTAGTAAAGTATGCTAAGTATAGTGCTAATCCAGATGCAGCAGTGAACTGTGATCCCCCCTTGTACCTCAAAGCTGTTTAGCTTCAGGAGCGATTCCTGGTCCACTTCAGATAAAGCTTTAATAATTCACAGCAATGAGCTTAGCTAGTTTTATTAGTAATTAGTAGTA
Organism: Etroplus canarensis; assembly: GCA_015106775.1. Lineage (NCBI taxonomy): Eukaryota > Metazoa > Chordata > Actinopteri > Cichliformes > Cichlidae > Etroplus > Etroplus canarensis. Next base: position 15,478 of record VUQH01080812.1, on the reverse strand, counting down.
CTGGGTTTTCCCCAGGCCCAGTTGTAGGGATCACTGAGAGAAGCAGATGTTGAAAGTACAGAGCAGCGGCTGTTTAGGTTCTCACCATGATGCCGCACACTACTTCCAGACTAATTATATTTTTGCTGTAAGCTGAACCGAGGCATATGTGTACAAAGCTAACAAACTAGGCCTGTCTACCACAGTTTGTTTCGTCACATACTCACAAACCTTTCCATCTGAAATGTAATAGGGCTATATGCACTTTAAGCCGTGCAACTGTGTCTTATAATTACAGCTTTGCTTTACTGTGCTGCTTATGTCCGAGACGGCAGTAACGCTTTAATGCCTAAAGCGGAAGGTAATGGCTCGGCTATCTGGATATGTAATGTGAAATCAATGTGTCTCCCAAGGACCATGAGCCTGGCCCATCTATCACCTCTCACAATGCTTAATTAAGACAGTTGCTCCTTGTAAACATGTATGACGGAGGCAACACTGTAATAATGCCCCTCTGTGTAGTTTATCACATCTAGAGTCATTTAATCAACCAATTCCAGTGGCATTATTTCCCAGTGATACTGCCACTTAGTAATACCTTATGCGAGCTCGGCTGTTAATCTAATGCGACTCTTCGACATCACAACAACTGCCGTTGCTAAACATAAAATCTGCAGGCTCCCAATAGGAGGATTTCTTCTCTGCTGTGAGCAGGGAAGATCTGGTACTTGTCTTCTAACCAGCCTAAACAGTTATATCTTTAACACATTGGGCATCATGCTGCACAGTTTCAGAGGTGAAACCAAATTGTCTTTCTGTGTAAATCTCAGGTGAGCTTTGTATAAGGATGATTATAATGGAAATGAGAGAGGAGTTTAAGTATGATGAGCAACTGGGGAAATTGCTGTGACAACAAGGGGCTCAGCAGAGGGATATCTAATACTTAAATGCCCCGAGAGAGATGAAGCACGAGGAACTTGAAAGCTGGCACTGACACATAGGCTTTGGTTTCCTTCTCTTTCACTGCCTCCCTGCACAACCACAGCACCAACACACACTCAAGCACACCTTATTCATTTAAGGAGAAGTGGTGTCTTAAAAACCGACTAAAGGATTCTGAGGTTTTGTACAAAAAAAAAGAAAAGGGAAAAAAGAAGGCAAGGTCTGATGAAGGAGAATCTACAAAAGCTTAATTAAGATTTCTTAATCGGTGCTGCCGTGCTAGAGGCGTTTCAGGGCAACTTGAAACAAGACATTATTATGATAATAACTGTAGACTTATGGAGCTGAAAACACCAAACCTCATTTCAACAGCGCAAGGCACAGTGACTCATGGCAAACATTGCAGATATCTGCTTGTGTGGTTTAGCTTCTTCCTTTTCCTGCATGTTCTACATAAAAACACAGAAGTGCATGAACTTTACACACCCCAGCAGAGATATTGCACTTTTACACCACAACAACCAATGATCTGTCTGCTCTATAAGAGTGTTTTGAGATACAGCCGTAGACTTGACTTGTACACTTGTGAAAAAAAAAGACGAGTGGTTTGACAAACATTTTTTTTTTTTAAGTTGACAAGGTGCTAATGGCTGATATTTCCAGTTCAGGATCAAATGTCATGCATAAAACACATACTTCCTCTCTGAAAGAGCACCTTAATTGGTCTCATTAGCTAAACTATTTTTATAAACACTCCACAGTTTACAGTATAGTGACCAGTGCTGTAAACTGCGATTAAACACTATTGTTTTTTTGTCTGCTAGAAAACTGTAATTACATCCCTGAAAAGTGGGGATATGATGAAATCATCAGGGCTGACGCAAATCCTTTGTGTTATTGCGATAGCACATTCAATACACATTTTCAATTTTGGCACAGTGATAAACTGAACTGAATAGATTTTCAGCCATTTTGAAAATACAGACTTCCCACTAGGTGGCGTGGTTTTTAAAAGTTTTAACATTTTTAGCCATATCTCTGCGACTATGGGTCTAAACTGCACGAAACAAAAACCAAACTGATCATGAGATCATACACATTCACGGTGTCACCATGTTGAGTCCGCTGCAATTGCTGTGTGCCGTTGCTGTGGCTGAAATCGGCAAAAAAAAAATCAGGGGTATTATGGAATCAACTGTGTTGCGTACGTCGTTTCTTAATCATCCAGTTTGCATTAAAACAAAAAGAAAAAAACAAAAACATGACCATGGCATCTAGGCTCAATTTACATCAATTGGGGTCAGGTCAGGTCAACATTCAAGTAGAAATTGGGGCTTTTCGGCCACAAGAAGCTATTTTGCATATATAATTTTAGGAATTTTTTTTAGGCCAGTGTATAGTTTTTATGTTTAACAATCCAAAGTTGAGCTCAGATGAAGAAAGAAATTGATCACTGGATCTGGATCTGTTTAGCACAAATTTTTCAGTAGTATCTATTCTATTCTAAAAATTTTTAAATATATGAGATACTTTTGAAATTTCAGATAATTGGGCTTCCAAATATTGTACATGTTCAACTGTTAAATTCTCCACTCAGCACATGAAATTTTACATCCTCAAAGCACAGTTTTTAAAATCAGGTTAAAGGGATCCGTATTTTTACAAACTTACACTTAATAGTCAGTATTAGCTGGTAACTGGCAATAACATTTTTAAATTTTCAAATATGTCCATCAGTTTCATTTTCTTTAAAACTGCCGGTATTGTATGGACTATCACAAACTTACATCATATTTACAAAAGTGCATTATTTTTACAGATATCAAAATTAATGGGTTTTCATGCTGTTTATGTACCGTAAGGACCTTTTCTTGCAAAACCATGGATTCATCAAACACATATAAATGTCACTTGTTCACCGATGAAGGCAATTTAATTTAATGTTGTGCCAATCAGTACAATCAAGAGCTTTCGTGAAACTTACACCCTGACAGTACCTTGAGCAGCAGTGAGCCACACAGCGAGTCAGGATGAATCAGCCTCGACATTCATCTGTAATGAGCATTATGGAGCTGGCTGCCTGCTTGTCCCGTGGGTAGACATATCTTTTAGAGGCCTGACATAAAGGTAATTGCCATAGTGACCAGAACTAGCCTCTAGAAAGTTATTAAGAAGCCACTGACATCTGGCTTCTGGATCATCTAAAGAGATGCCGTTAAAATGCATTTGGAGTGAGAAGCTGGTGACATTGTGCTTGGTTGTGATGGGTTCTGGGCCGCGGGCAAGGCTACAGTGTTTTTTTGATAGCAACCATAGAAATCTCTCACAACCTTTCACATTTGACAATGTGGCCCGACTTGTGATCTGAAATCTGCTTTTCTGTTTCTGTTTTTGCTCAGGAAATGACAATAATGCAGAGACAAGTTCCTTGTTTCAGTGAGCTATACTAATCTGTTTTTGGATTTTCCATAGTTGATTTTTTTCCAGTGCATAAGGTTGAGATATGCGTCTGGGGAAAATTGGTTTCAGGCATCTTTCTCACAATAAACAAAATGGGCAATTAACCTGCTCATCAGTGCAAACCGAGCAGTTCCAATGATGCACTCCACTGTTCTTCATGGATTTATCTGTGCAAATTGACCTCACTTTGGTGGTGCAATTCATTTCTCTGCTAATTTTCTGTGTCTGAAGCTTCATTAACTTGATGCGCTTTCACGTAGTAAAAATCTGGACACCCCACAAAAATTACACCACCTTCCCCACTGCCTTTCGTAATACTTATCGGGCTCCATTGCAACACAACACCTGTCATATTAGGAGATGCACAGCCAGTCCTGCTTGCATTAGACCACAGATTGTTGCATAGCTGGACCGACTGTAGACTCTTGCTTTCAAACATCCAACATGACAAGTAGCTCCTTTCAGATTAAAACTATTCTCAGCCTTCCTCAGCCATCTTCCTCCTGATGTTACAGGGCATATCATTTGTAATGATTTACACCCAGAGCTGGTTCCATGAGAGGAGGCCCTGGAGGCTCTAAAGCAGCCCAGAGAGAGAGTCTACATTCTGTTGAAGAATAGATTGGTACTGTGATCGCTGGGACAGCCTCACGCTCCAAAGCCATCACTTTTAATCAGAGGCCATCCAGGGAATCACATGGCAGGTGCTTCAGCACTGTGGTGGATCGCAACAGCAAATCGACACACCGGGGGCAGCTTACCAATCACAGGGGGCTACAGTTAGTGTGTGAGTGTGCATGTAGCATATCTACTACCCTCCAGTATAATCCTTTAGGCCATTACCACCTGACCTCTCTGAGTATGAGACAGACTACAGCCTCTGGTGTCATGACATACCTGCACAAGGTGTTATAGATCTCAATTTTAATTTATCTTCAGCGTACACAGCTGACATTATCTGGGGAGAAGTGATATTGCTACATTTGAAGTAGAAGTGTGATGCTTTTCTTCTATTGTTACATTTTTCATATAATGTATCATGTACATACACACTAGACTTTGTTTCTATGTTCATGTAATATTCAGATTGACCAGAAAACTACTCCTGTAACCACTGTATTTACAAAAGGCCACACTTTGTGCAAGTGTTGCTGATGAGAAGAAAACAGAAAGACAAGCTAAAAAAAAATGTGATGCTGATTTTTTCATTTCTACAGTACTATATCTGCACACTCATCACTTCTACTTTTTATCATTGACAGATTTGCTCTCGAACCACAGAGGATCATCACATCGCTAACATAATATGTAACAAGTGATGTAGTGCTATTAAGTGATACTTAGAGAATGGGTAAAGAAGTATCCCTAGAGGTTGGGACTGAAAAACATTCAAGCTGTTTTCAAAAACACAAGTTGTTATCATTAAATTTCTCTCAACTGTGGTGCATGAGTACACTCTGAATAATAACTGTGAGCATTTAATTTCTTGCTTCATATGAAACATACAGTGAAAACTATGATGATTTAATTTCAAGACAACGTATGCATGTGGCTGTGCAGATTATTATTATGGGTTTTTTCATGTTATCTTACAGAAAAAAAAAGACAAGAAATCCAGGCATCCAGCCACATGGGGTCTTCTTGAGCGTGCAGTGAGTGTAAAGTCTAAAAATTGACAAGCATATAAAAATAGTAGAATTATTACAAATTGATAGATTTTGTGTGTAAAAAGCAGCAGGAAGAACCATAATCATATCTGATTGCTCTTCCCATAAAGAGGTACATATTTTTGTACATTAATAATACAGGATTTTCACTTTAAGACACAGTTGTTGCTTATATCTTATATCATAAATTAAATGTCAAATACTTGAAAATACTAAAGGGTTGGCCGCTTTTAGACTGTGTTTAGCATTAACAGCCAGTCGGCAAGCATTCATGGCTATGAGAAACACTATATTTCCACCTATTGTAAAGCTGTCCTTAACCTGTGACCTCTATTGTGGCAAACAGAAAGGGCAATACATCTTAATATAGAGTGACTAACTCCTGCCCATGTCCATCTTCAAGAAATTCTAAGTATGCTGAGTACTGAGTTATTCTCCAATCTTGTCCTATTTTATTTTCACACAAAAACAGTCCAATAAATATGGTCTTGTTGAGCTATTATAGCATCTAAAGTATACTGAACCAGAGTTTATTATTCGTGCCTGTTTGTGCACACAAGTTGTGGCAAAACATTATCTGACAGCTCATGATGTCACTCGGGGCTGCTTGCAACCCATGATTAGCATAAATTATAGAACGTACTATAACCCTCCTTTGGCTATCATAAATCATATGATGGGAGCCATTAGTCATGTTAATAGTGTCAGTGTTGTTCCTGTCTGGCTCAATCACACAATCCTCTCTTTTCCTCTGCATCTAAACTGACACCGACTGAAATTCTGCCTCACCTCAACTCTTTTGGACATTGACTTCTTTTGCTACTATTTCCCTACAGGAGGCAATATACTAAACTGTCCAAATCATACACAATTACCTCTTCTGTAGTGTTTGAGCTGCCAACACAGAACTGTGGAAATGTGCTTCAGTGTTTCCAATTACAGGAAATTCTACCACAGGTAACTCAAACCTATCTGCTGTATTTAGCATTAATTGTGATGAGAGACAGAGTCTCCTGTTATAGCAGTCGATCCAAGAGTTGCATTATGTCTACTTAGTTGCCTGACCTTTTTCTTGCAGCAACTTTAAAATCATATTTATAAGAATTGTGTGTTATCTGTCCAAAATGCTGTTGTTAACTCACAAAAGAAATCACAATATTTCCATTAAATGTAACGCAGAGCATGCCAGTCAGGTGAAAAAAGTTATCTTGCAAAAAAGGCAGTGCATTTCAAGTGTAAGTCAGTTCTGCCAACTACTAATTTTACTTATCACCAGATGTTAAGTGAGCTTTATATATTTGTTGAGGGAAAACAAAATTTTTTGTTTAGGTAAAATAGTCTTTGTAGACTGATAAGAGAAAAATTCCAGAAAAATTCTGTTAAAACTCTGAGTTTTCACTATGCCGAACTGTGCCAACTCCTAAATGTGGCTGTGCAAAATCTGTTCTTTGGGACCCTAAAACTCATCAATGAACAGTAATGAAATTTCATTCATAGATTTTTAAAAAAATTTACAACCAGTAATTTTGTATTCAATACTTTTAATCAAACAAGAAAAGGATAGAAACTTTAGAAATAACTGCCTCTGTTTTCAGATTTTAAGTTGATAAATTAATAAATTTATCAACATCAACAGGGCACATAATATGTTATGTTTCAGTTCCTCAGCAAATGAATCCACCCACATGGCACTGATTTACACAGGATGCCCTTCCTGACACAACTCTTGCATTTATCTAGACTTGGGACCAGCAAAAGAGGACACCGGCTTATGACCCCCCCCGCCAAAAGGCTGTGCTTGTATCTCCTCCTTTAGTTGCAAACTGGAGACATGTTGAATGTGAGGTAAATGTGCAAACCAATACACTATGGAGGATGTAAAATTTCATAATTTATAAATATTGTTTTATAACACATGTTAGTTTTACATCCTTAAAACGAATCTGAATAGTACCATTACACTAGCTCGAGTTAAAAAAGTAGAACAGTTAGAGAAATTATTTGCAATACAAAAATTCAGCAAAGTACCACACATGACATGCAGTTATTTTTTACAGCTGTTTGCAGCCATTACAAATGTGGAAACCCACATTATCTGTTTAATGGCTGTAGAAATCCAGGATGCAATTTAAATACAGGATTTAATAACGCTGACAAAATGCTATATAAAATCATGAAGTGTGAAATCATTTTTGTGATTGTGTATTGTTGCTCCAAATCATCGCCTTGCATAAAGACTGGTAAAATCATAATAGTATTGCTATAAAATACTCATAGTTTAAAATAAACTGTCAGTTTGTTAATTAACTGCAGGAGACCCGGTGGGTGAAAATGGGATGTTCGTAAGTATGGCTTGGTGTGGAAACTTTGAATTCAGCGATGATGTCAGGTGTTTAGAAAGTGTTAACAAAGATCCCACCAGGAGAGAAGAGAGAGAGGGAGAGCGAGTGATTGGAGGCTCTGGGACGAGAGCCTCCAGGTAATCTGGATACTTGTGTTATCTCAGCACCTGCCACATATGACAGCTGCAAAGCCCTGAACACTTCACTTTTAGGCAGGCGTTGCCTTTCAACGCATCATCAGTTTCATAATCCCCTTACATGGTCAGAGCACCAACTCCTGTGCTGGCTCCTGACACCTGCCGCGCACCTCTGTATGTCTGATAGCAGGGATTCAGTAGGATAATACCACAAAGCACATTGGACTCAGTGTAATTACCATTCTCTTGACCGGTTTTAGCACTTTATACTTTGTTCGACAATGGTAAATGTGCTTGTAAAACTCCCGAGCTTAAGGAGGCAAGGCATGTTGTTCTTAAATGAATACTTCAAAGTTCTAGTTTTAGGTTTTCTGCTTTCATCTCAGGAAAACATAATCTAAATGTTTCTCTCTTTAAGCTTTTTCGTGAGCGCGTGACAACTTCAATTTTACATTTTCCTCTATTCAAATCCGTGCTGCGAATGATAGGAGTGTTTTATTCAAAAAATGTTTTTGCTTGATATGCTCAAAAGCACGTCCACTAAATTTGACAGAGCAAATGTTTCTGTTCTCAGAGCAGATTGCGCCGTGGCTGATTTCACAGAAACAGGGCCCTTTGAAGAAGAAACAAGAGTTGGAAAGACGTTGCTTCCTTTTTCTCTGAGTAGCTGTGAAGACAGGTACTTCACAAGAAATATACAAAGACAGAGGGGAGCTGACAGCACTTTGTTATGGCTGAAAATGACATGCTGAAAAGAAAGGGCCTCAAAGCGTGGAGGCAGAGGAGGAAATGCAAAACTGTGAATAATCAGAAAGAAGATTTATTGTACTTATTCTAAAGCTGTCACGTCTTTCCTTTAACAGAAAAGCAATACCATTTTAATTAAAGAGGTCAATCATTTCTCAGATGCCTGACATGAAGTGTGATTGCCTTCTTCAAGAACCAGCCAGGTGGTAATTAACAACTTTGTATGTCAGAGCTTTTAGGAAATAAAAAATTATTCAAAGACAAAAACTTTGCCACTTCACCTGTTAAGTCAAAGTTTTCTGTGATTACAGTGTGGTAGTTCAGACATAGTGTAAATGGACATATTTGACTGAATAAAAGAAAAAAAATAACACCACAATTCCTCAGATGATATTCAATCAATGTAAACAAAATTCTTCTGTGTATAAAAGGAACGCGTTATTTCGTTTTGCTGCAGCACAGTAATAAAAAGCAGTGCAGACAAAAGTCTTCAGAACAGTGGGGCTTTGCATCAGTGAGTGCTGGATGTTTCTGAGACTGCAGAGAGGTAATGACAATGCTATAAGGTAGCAGAGCCTCTAGATCTAACACTGCCTCGGGCAGCACATTGCCCATAAAAATTCAAAGCTGTGGACCAAGATCAGGAAACTCAACATCATATTAAACATAATGTTTCCTGCACCACCAGACAGGGTGTGCACTTCATTCCAAACAGTTCACATCACAAGAGCAGCTAGCGGGAAAGTGATAGTGCTGCTCATAATTGTTTGACTAAAGTCTTTAATGGGCCATACCGTAGCGTGATTAGCCTTATTGTCAAAGCAAAGGGCAATTGTGTCATAGCTATCAATCATTTAGAGCTTCTTTCTCTTCATTTCAAGACCTTTATCATGGATTTATTGCCAGTACAAACACAATTATGATTGATGATTGGAAAAGGAATAGGTTGCAGGGCTCAATACGGTCAGAACAACCTGTAGTTTCTACAAGCTACATTTGAGGGATTTCACCCGCAGAAGCGACAACCTTTCCCTCAGAGGTCTGAGACAACATACAAGCTGAGGACTGCAAATGCCACAGACAGTATTGTTTATGAGGGATTATCTAGTCAAGCCTTCTGGCTAAAAAGATTGTGACCCCAATATGGGCACAGATACAGATCAGCACCATGTAAGATCCAAAATGATTCCTGGAAGGCAGCATGTGCATACAAGGCCCCTTCACTCTGTCAGTCCATGTTTAATCACGTCCACAAAAAATTTCTACTGGTCTGCCTGACATGTTCTCTCATATTTTTCTCTCTCCACCCAATTTCTCTGGTGGGTTTTGAAGACTTAAGTTCCACTCTTTTTTCTCTCTTTCTTACAAGGCAAATCCTGGGAGAGGTTGATGTGAAGACCAGGCAGAGCAGGGATGTGAAGAATATAAACACATTTTTTTTTATTGTCCAGAGGGAAAGGGAGGTGCAGGGGGTTGGGCGGTGGGGTCTGTAAAAGAGACGAGGACCTTATCACAGCCCAGCAGCTCTGTAATTCGCCGCCATGATAAAGTGGCAGCGCGGAAAACCTTACAAGGCTGGCACAATCCAAAGACGGATTAGGTTTTTCTGACATAAGCTTCCTGAAAAACTAATCAATCAGCCCATGCAGTATTATCAGAAGCATGAGATTAAAGAGCTGCTCCTAATCCCCCCACTGTACATTTTATTACACTTCCCAGTGTTAGTTGCCTTTAAATATACAATAAATAAATAATAAAAACCAAACCTAATTGAGCATGGGGAAGGGGAAAAGGGTTAAAGAGCCCTTAGAGAGGGATTTTATGTAGAATTTGTGTTTTGTTATGAAGACAGGGATAAAACTGTTGTCCTTGCCAGAGCCCTTTCTGCCTTTGAATAGAGCATCACTGTCTCACTCTACCACTGCAGAGAGAGAGAAAAAAAAAACACAACTATGGGAAAAAATCCTCTGGCAGAATTTTACAGCAACATTTGTGTCTACAATTAAATCACAACAAATTCATATCTAAATCGTTTGTTGTAAAGATTTTTTTCCTGACTGTTATGAACAAATAAGTAAATACATGTTATTAAATAAATTAATAGCTGTAGAAAATTAATGCCAAATCCTTTGGGAAATGACTTGTAATCCCTTAAATCACTGCACATCAAAGTTGCAGGGATGAACTCCAAGCATGGCGTGATCTGGAATACAAGACATGTTCAGCTTACTAGTAACCAGCTAAGCTTTGTCTCGCTAGGGTGTCACACCCATCTTTCAAGATGTTCTCTCCTTCCATGCTAAGTTCAACCCTGGGTGGTGTTTTCACTAACAGAAAAGGTAGTAATACAACTCACTGTGCGACTGATCCTCTTGGCATGGGCCATATAGATGCTGTGTTGTGACATAATATTACCAGAGGAGCTCTCACCCTGGCAATGAGACATAAAGGCGTAATAGACTTTGTCAACGTCTTCTAACACTTAATCCCAAGCAGAGTTGAAAACCCCACTTTGCCTGTGTGCAATCTTTGGAAAAGACGCAGGGCAGGACAGGCTGAGGGAGATGCCAGAGAGCAAGGCTCTCAAATATGTTTCATCTTCATCTACATTGTTCTGCTGTCATTGCACGGAGGATAACTGCAGCAGATGTCATGGGGAAGAATGGATTCTCTCAGGATGACTTTGACCCTCTTATTTGTCCCTAGGGTATGGCACAGATGCTGGGGCTGAGGTTACATTTTCACCGCTTGATTCATGCTCTGAGCGTTTTCTGTTTGAGTGTGTGCGTGAGGAGTGACTGGAAGAGAAGTGCGCTTTCATTTGGGTTCCTTGGAGGATTTGGGCCATTTTACACAACAATGGACTTTTGCTTAAAACGAGAAATTTAACATTTCATATCAAAGAGTACCCTGGTGGTGTAGGTGCATGAGGTGCATCCTCTAACAATATGATACCCGGGGTCAAAATCTGACCTGGCGCTATTTGGCGTTATCCTTGTGTCTTTTCAGTGATTTATACACTAACAAAAAAGAAAGCTTGTTCACAGTTCAAGGTGTATTGTGAACTTATTTCACCCTCTTTTAATGGGGGCCATTGTGATATTTCTGATTTCTTTAACCTAAGAAGGTGGGGTAATATTGATGAGGGCCAGTGTATCCCCAGTCAGACACTGGTGGGTCTGCTGGGAGGGAAGCTACTGAGGCATACAAAGAGAGCCTCTCCAGGGAGGCAGTCTGTCTCTCTCTGGAGGCACAGCTCCCAAAAGGCACAAGGCTGATTACAACAGCAGCCAGAGCAGACAGCACTTTGCTGCTGCAGCTGCACAGTTCAAGGCTATCTTTAAAGAGACCCTCTTTGAGGATAGCGCAGATGTGAAGAACTTCTTCAATCCCATGGCATTTTCTGTGCAAGTCTGATCATGGCAAGAGTCCGCAAAGCAAGGACGAAAACGTTAATACCCACACTGTATTCAGCTGTCTATAGGGGACAACATCAGCAGATGATGAAAAAAAACGGGAAAAGAATTTTATATTTCCCAAAAGCTCATGAACTTTCTTTAGACTGCTTGCTGCAATGAAAACAGAATTAGACTAGAGAAAGATTATGTCTAGAAGCTTAACACAATCATTCTCTGGCAAATACGAAATAATTTCCTCTGGATTAACAGGGGCATCATCATTGCCATCAATGGCACAAGCTTTGAAAATCATTGGGTTTTGCAGTTTTCATCTATTGTTCTCAGTTCTGTTAAAAAAAACCCTCTGGCCACAATTTCAGTCCTGCAAAGACACTTAACACAAGTCAAGGGTTCAACATAAAATACATTCTAATGATAATTCTCATAACAAAGGTGCACGTGATACACCTGAAGTAATGAAGAGGCAGGTTATGGTTTTTGGTTAAGCCAACAGTAAGAGGTGCAAGATACCATAGAAATAAACCATTATTGCGAATCAAAGAAAATTTAACTTTGCACATCACTTAACAGCAATTTATATAAACTAAATAGTATTTTTCACTTCAATAATTGTATTTTCTTAGCGTGAAGACTGACATATTTTTAATTATAACCTATAACTGGATTTTGCCAGATTCAGAATGTAGTGGAAAATTTTTCATAGCCAAGAAAGCTGCAGGTCTTACTGAAAATCACAGTTTCAAACAGAAATGATAAATTCAGATGCTGTTTGGGTAATTAACTGCATATTACAGAATCCATTATGTGCATTATGATTACAGCTAAGCTGGATTATTAAATACAGTATGTTTGTTTCTACCATATTTTTCCACTGGGTACAGAAAAGAAATAAGTCACAACATTTAAAAAAGTTGTTGGGTTATGGATTTTTTTTAATATTAAAAACGTATTTTGCTTAATCTTGTGCAAGTCCAGTTGACATAAAACAATTATTATTCTGTGTAAAACTAATGAGGAGTTCTGCTCGGCTAACAAATTTGCTCCTGATGACTGTGCCAAATAAAATTTCATGCCAGGAAATCATCCAATTTGGTACTATGTGATGATAGGCAAATCTTGTAAACCTTTATGGATCTTCATAAATCTAAATTAAATACTACACAAAAGCCCAGCCAACAAAATAAAATTACATATAACCTCAAACAAATTTCTGGTTTCATATAATAATAATAATAATAATAATAATAATAATAATGCTTTCAGTTTTAGACGTGATGCTGCATAATTATCCTTTTCTCATTCAGTCTCATCACTCCTCACCTGGTGCAGGAGGACAAAAAACAAGAACGTTTGCAGAGGACTCATCTTCAACGACTTGTCGACTTATTCACGACGTGCGGCGATCAAATCCTCTCTGGAAGATTTGGAGAGGGGAAGACGCACATGCCGCTGAAGCATCGCTGTGATTGCCTGCGAGAAAAGTGGAAATATTTAAAATTTGAAATCTTTTAAAAACGCTGTTAAATCTGGGAACACACCGGGGCGTGAGGCATTGAAAATGACCAACTTTTTTTTTTTCCTTACCGTTTCGCAAAAGCAATACCTCACTTAGTTCGGTAAGGCGGCTGGCATCATCCTCTTTCAGTCCACGTTCAGCAAAGTCCTAAAATCCTCTCGCAACGTCTCTCAGGATGCCGGGGTACTTTCCCCCCTAGCAGCTGGGACTCTTTGACTCTTTACAGTGGCGAAGCGTCTACCTTAAGCAGTTCAGCTGAAACAACACTCCTCTAAGTTTGGAATCCAGGCAATAAACTGTGGGTTCTGTTTTCCCTTACTTAATCCGGAGCAGTGTTGTTAATAAGTTGTCAGTATGCGCAGTAAAATACAGCCAAGCGCGCCCGTATCCCAGTGCCAGGACTGCAGTCAGACAGACAATACTCAGCTCGCTGTTTTCGCTTTTCAGCTCTACTTGATTTCAGTGCGCAAAATCCTCCTCTGCGCGTCTGGAGACTCCAAGGTCGGTGCGCATCCGTTCAGAGACTCAGACCTAACGTACCTTTGAAGTCTTACTCTCTCCATCGAGGAGACAAGTAAGAGGCTCGATGTCACTGTTATCCGGTTTTGTTCAGCATAACGTTCACGTGTTTAACCCCTTAAACGTTTAGAGGCTTAATACCCCAGTAATTTACTGCTGTACTGTGATTTGGCTGGAAGTTATGTATGGTGACTCGGATTCTAAGTCCAATTACATAAGTGAATGCAATTCATGCTTAGCACCTCCCAATATGCAAAATGTATAGAAAACACCCCCCCCCCCCTTCTTTTTTTTTTTGCATGAGTTAAATTCATCTTGTGAACACACTTGTGAAAACCACACTGGTCAGAGATACTTATTATTTTGGGCACTAGCTGATGCAGCAATCACCACACAGTACAGGCCGCAAAAAGTCAACTGCTGTGCTAAGACAGAGGAGTGGCAACTTACAAATACTTAAATAATAAAAAGTTTCTTTGGAAAGTGTTGGACCACTGCCTCCTGCCAAAGCATCTGTAGTGCACTGTGGCAACTCAGCTGAAAGGACATAACACCATCCCTCCAAAAGGTATTCCCTCCTGTGATGTTTCAAAGGTGGTGGTGGAGGAGACGTGGTGACTCTGAAGTTCATAGTATATATTTCACATCATCCCACCCCCCAGTCTGGAAGAAACCACTTTCATCAGGATAGAAATGTTTTATTATAGACTAAAATCTGATCACAAGTTTGTATTGATCTACAGTGAACTTCTTGCTCTAATGGTACAAACGGAGCCAAGCCTTTCCAGCAGAACGCCCCCGACAGTTAAACAGGGCGACTGGATGTCCTCACTGTAGGGGCCACTGTAACTGTGTAAAGGAGATAGACTGCCATAGTCAAAATTGGTAATGGAATTCCTATGACTTTGGCACCACCGTGTGGTTAAACTGACAAGTGTCACTTTACAGAGGAGATTTTTGCAGCTACAGTGAGGGGATGAAATGATGCATTAGTTTGTACTTAAAACTTCAGTTTATAATGTGCAGTTTCACCCGCTGAATGTTTTCAAGCTTAATGTATGTAAACTTAGTAAGAATGAGCATGTGACAATGCTTTTGCAACTGAAGGGTTGTGTTAAAGAAATTAAAGGCAAAAATATGAAGGTGAAACAATGAAACACAGTAAGAACAGATCAGCACAAAATGTTGCTGAGGAAGCAACCAAAGCCGTATCAGTTCAGTGTGCAGGTATCTCCTTACTATTTCTTTTTTGCCACACAGACTTTTAGAATGCATAGACACTTGCACTGTGGGTGTGATTACAGCCCTCACTTTATTTGACCATATATACGATTGAGCTACATTTTCAAACACATAAGTTTGAGTTATAAGTAAAGAGTTTCTTAGAATGAAAGTAAGGATGCACTTTTCCATTTTACACTGTAAATATGCAGTATCAAGTGTATTGCAAATATTAACTTTATATGGTTAAGTGACCCTTTTGTATGAGAGTGAAGGCTTTCATTGGCTCTCGCCGAAGGTTGAATCAGAAAGTGCAAACCCAGCGGTTTTCTCTAATGGTTGTACTGATTTGATACTGTTCCTATATCAAACTCATGCATCTTAAGTGTTTCAGTATAGGCAATGAGAGAAAGAAAGGACGCCCAATGTACACTAACTCTTTATCCTTTCTACAAATATTGAAATATTTAAAGCCACATGCAAAAAGAAAACACTGCCCCACCTAACCCAATCTTTACTTAACTTTATG
>VUQH01080811.1:21930-35488 GCA_015106775.1 Etroplus canarensis | reverse complement strand
CGTCATAATTCTGTCTGACACTCTCTTCACCTCCAGAACACTCTTCACATACTCTTCCTTCAAGATTACCCCTACTCCATTTCTCTTCCTACCTACACCATAGTAGAACAGTTTGAATCCACCTCCAGTGCTCATCATATCAGCCAGTTCTCTCATTGTCTGACCATTCAACATCCCTACTCTCACCTCCACCCTTTTACCTTTCCTTCTCTCTCTCTGCGTCCTAACACTCCTTCCCCCTCTCTTCCTCCTTTGTCTTCAGCCAACAGTAGCATAGTTTCCACCGCCACCCTGTTGGCTAACAGCACCAGAGGCAGTTGTTGTTAACCCAGGCCATGACCAATCAGGTATGGAATTGTATTATGAATCCACATATTTGTTTGGCAAAGATTTTCTGGATGCTCTTCCTGGCACAACCCTCCCCATTTACTAGTGGGACCCGCACTACGAGAACACTTGCTTGTTATTATTAATCCCCTTGCTACAGGGTTAAAATATCATTTGTGTTTGCAGTCATGTTTCTGCTCTTTCAATACCAGTACCCTCTAATTTCCTTAAATTTCTAAATTCTCACTGTTATTTGTTATTCTCATCAGTCCACTATTTGACGCTGTGTAGGTAACACAGTGTGTGGATTAATCATTCAATCAACTCAAAGCAGTGCTGTTTCACTGTGGTTTTCAAAATCAAAATGTCTTTTCTTAGTTCAGATATGACTCAAGACCACACTCAAGATGTGTGCACTGCAGCCTTTTTACCCACTATTTCATTTCTAGCACCTCTTTTCATCAGTGAGGTATTCTTAAAGCATTATTATTGCTGAAGGATCCTGCTGAGGGTGGCACTTGTGACAACAGAGGAGATCCTGTCAGGAAGTGATTATTTAAATCAGTGCATCAATTAATATGTCTGCTTAACGAGGAGCCGTGCTGTTATTGGTGACAGCAGAATTACTTTAGCGTTTTTAGTGGGGGAGACATTTAGAGGAGCAAAATAATTGTCCAAAAGCACTTCATTTACTCAGAATTTTAAAAAAATTAGCTGGGGAAGACTAAAAAGATGAACAAAAAATATCAGGCAGGTATGATTGGAAAAAGTACTCTTTAGGTTGTTTGTAAGTAAATGTTCAATCAGCTGTTGCTTTTTTTGTGTTACCTGAGGCCTTGGATATATATATCTAAAGAAAACAAGAAAATGACCGTTGGCCAATGCTTTTGCTCAAACAGAATCTGTGAAATTTTGTCATAGGTTTTGTGGTGATCCAGGGGGAAATCTGTGAGATTTTGCGGAGTGTTTATTTTTTATGTTACATTACTCTTCCATCTCTGTGGAAATCTGTGAAATCTGCATAGCACAGATTCCATGCTGGCCTGCTTCTAGTGCTAGCATCCATGAAGAATACATGCATATGAGAAGTGACTGCATCTTTAATAAGCACTTCTTTCATTTCACACTTTTGGGTTATTGGCCAGCACACGAATTAGAACCAAACTCAACAAGTTATACAGCTGAAAAGGGTTACAGTGAACACATCATGCACCTACCATATTATTTTGCTACAGCACATCAATTTTCAGCTTTATTTTATATAAAGGTGCTCAGTAGACGTGTTTCCACTAGCTGTGACTACACACTGTCATCTAAGCAGTTATTTAATAATCTCTGGCTACTTTGTCTCATCGCATTGCCACTTGAGAACTTTAAAATGTTTTGAGTTCAGATCATATTTTTTCCTTTTCTTCGAAAGTTTACTTCAATTCAGCGTTAATACCATCAATGCCATCGTTACGTAATCGCTCATTACAGCCTCAGCGTAAAAGGAATATCGAGTCATCATACAATTATTTATAAAAGTATTCCTTTCTTTGTTGCTACGAGCTGTCATTTTTAGAAGTCTTGAATCATGTCTCATCCATCCGTTCTTCAGTGGATGTTCTTGATCATTTTAACATCACTACATCTAAATGACACCTGCAGTTTCTCTCAACTTCATGTTTTGTGCAAACTACTCTGTAAAGCTCTGTCTAGTACTATTTCCCTATTTGAATGGAAGTCTTACATTGGCTGTCAACTGTCACCTGTAAATGCAATTTACAAAATCTTGGTTATATCTCTAGTTTGCTTTTGTTGTTATGTTTTGTTTTATTTCTGATGCAACTGCACTCCTACAATCTGTCAGATATATTAACAGTTTCCTTCCTTTTCAGTTTCACTAAGTTTTGTTAAGTTCTCACCATTTCTGAACTTCTCCATCTCCTGCAGCTTCAGAATCCTTTATACACTCCTCCTGCAAAGACAAGAAGAGAAATTTCTGTGACTAAAACACAAATCCCTGGAAATATGCTGACCTGCGCCCATGTTGGAAATCTGCACTACAAGATGTATTATAGGACAAAAGCTGAACAGCCAAAGAGAACTAGCTAGATGCCTGAGACAGCAACTAGCACAGCACATCTCCAATTTAAACTGGCTTCATTTTCATCTTTCCTTTTCAAAGTTAAACCCTCTATTTTCTCTCTTTGATTCCCCTGTTAGCCTACATCTCCCATCTCTAACTGTCAACCTCCCTTCTATCTTTGCATATATTTGTAATATATTCACACACATCTTGCTTTAGGGTGAGCTTTTGACAACACAATTCTCAATTACTTTTTCACACAGTCACTGGAAGAGTGAGAGGCTTAAGGAGATAGAGTTGGACAGGATAAAGGCAGTGAGAGCAAGATGAGAAAAAGAGCTTAATCCCAGATTGATAGGTGCTAATAAAGTTTGATTATGACAGACAAGGCACTCTGACTTTCTAAGTGACACTTGTAATAGCCTAAAAGTCCAGACAGTGACGAAAGGGGCTAGAATGACAGAGACCTCTTTATAGGTTCAGCAGGGATGGAAAAGCCAAATCCCAAAATAAAGATAGCTGCTATGAATACATTTCACATCTTTCTTGCCTGTAGTGGAAAGCATCACCAGCATACATTTTTTGCTGGTGGCTTCTAATAGGTGTGCCACAATTATTCAGCTATTAATAACAATATCAGTTTTTTGTTTGTTTGTTTTTGGCAAAGCAATTATTAAGAAAAAATGTCTAATTCTGTCACATGCTTCCTTTAGATAACTAGTAACTAACATTAAGGATGGCACTAGTAACAAATACATATAAGTACTTAAGCTTTTATGACACACTCAGCTCCTTCACAAAAGAAACTGTAATCAAGTGTAACTGTAACTTAATGTTTTCCTGCAGTAAGGACAACATGAAACATTCAGTTGGATAGGTATGTGCATATATTTATAAATTACTGCAAATATATTTGCCAAAATATGCCAGCTTATCATCTTCCATGAACTCCCAGCCAAATGAGGACAGTATTGCTGTTATACCACATTACCCTAATTGTTATTTTGATATTTCAGTGAGTAGCTTTAAGAGCTGCTTCCTGCTTACTGTAGAAAGATGGAGGTATTTTCTTTCTGAACAGAAGGACAACTTTTAAATAAAGTATGAAACTGTGTCAAATAATTAAAAGAAAACATTTTTAACATATTATAATCTTGCTTTTCCCCATTCCATATTCCGTTTCAAAAAATCTATTGTCCTCAAGGCAAAATTATAAAAGGAAATATAATTTAAGGTGCAATTTATAATTCTCAAATTGAAAAAACTAGGTGAACTCTGATGCAAGACAGTTTTGTCTATTTGCTTTTGTTTGTTTAACATGTCACCTCTGTGGTCTTAGACTGCAAATCATCTTTATTTGGACAGTATTGGTGTATCCATACCGACTTCATTTTTGCATTATATAAAATCAATTGCTGGTAATCAGCAACATTTCAAAATGAGTTAAAGTCAGTTTTTTTTATATCACAGGCTAATAGAATGAAAGCTTTTAAAAAGAAATGCAAGCTCAGTCTTGTCATATTTTCCATAATTGTGACATTACATATTCCGACTGTGGTGTCTTGCAGTGAACCAACAGATTTTATATTTTTCCAACCTGCCTTGACTACAGAATACAGGACACATTACAAATTTTGATTTCATTCCTAGAAATTAAAGCAGTCTTCTCTCTCCCGTAGTCTGTGTCTCTCTTTGCTCTCCTTTCTCTATTCTCTCTCCCCTCACCCCCAACCGGTCAAGGCAGATGGCTGCCCCTCCCTGAGCCTGGTTGTCCCGGAGGCCTCTTCCTGTTAAAAGGGAGTTCTTCCTTCCCACAGTAGCCAAGTGCTTGCTCATAGGGGATAGTCTGATTTATGGGGTTTTCTCTTTATTACTGTAGGCACTTTACCTTACAGTGTAAAGTGCCTTGAGGCGAATTTTGCTGTGAATTGGCGCTGTATAAATAAAAATAATTGAATTGAAATGAAAATATGATATAATCAGGAGGAAGGTATCTGGGCCGAAATTTTAACCACTGCATAAGCACAAAACATGGCCTTAAGATGTGTATGCTACTTCTGGCGTAACATTTGTAATCTATACAGACAGATATGCTGAGGAAATGTGCGGACATGTACAGACCCTCTGATTTGAGAAAAATAAATAAATAGAGATTAAATTGGCAAAGAGTGTGTCATGATCATGAACTTAAGCTCGAACTTTAGAGTAAAAAAGTCGTTAAATATAAACATGTCTAAACTCACATTTCATGTAACTTCTGTTTACAAGTTTATTCATTAACATTCACACTAGTAGTTTTTGACTGGTGTTATTATTTTATTTTTCATTTAGTTTTGTGTTTAAAATCATTGAAATTAGCACAGACCTTTTTAGGGGGGTTTTGGTGTGCTGTACACTCTTGGACACTTTTAGTGTCGCTCTAAATCTTCACTAAACTAGAAAACAGGAGAAAAGTGTCCCAGTGATGGGAAGAGGTAGGAGTGTTACAGTCTGTTTACAGATTTTAAATGTCACTTGATGGCAATCCTCTCTGAGCTAACCCATGGATTGTGCTGTCAGAGCACTTCAGCCTTAGGAACCAAACTGCTTTAAGACTACCTGGAGAAAACTGTGGCATACACAGAGAAATTCAGAAAAATGACAGACCAATCTTCAGCTACTAAACTGAGCTATTAATGTATTACATACCTGCAATTAAATGAGAGAGAGCAATGTTTGCTGCATGTGAGTCTCACAGCACTTGTTCAGTGTGCCCACTCTACACAAAACATGAACATATTGCAAGCCTGAAGTGAAACCATTTATCACCCTTCACGCAGCAGTGCAAAAACACTGTTAATGAAGGTGAAGGTGAGCTCGTAATACAAGCCTCCCCTGTTACAAATGTAATGACAGCCTGGACTGGGTTAGTCTGAACTCACGCTAGTTATGAATTCCTTGTACCATTCCCAAGCAGAATTCTCCCTCCTGCCTGCTAACCTGCACTCACATTGTGTGAAACACTCCAGGCCTTATCCAGTTTGTCTCATTTTTTGCAGATTTTACTCTACTGGTGTTTTTCTTGCCTTTCCTTTTGTGATCTCTCTCTCTCTCTCTCTCTCTCTCTCTCTTATGCCAATGAATCCCTCTAGCCAAAATGTGACTCTTCTTGGTGAATAAAAGTGCTGTCACTTACCACAAGACAAAAGTTAGAAATTTCCTGGCTAAAAGTTTCAATCACTCTGGCTGTTCAAAACCTAATGCATTAATGGTTCTGTGAGGTAAATTGGATGAATGAAGCATAGTACAAGATGGTAATTTTTGTGCACAGTGAATATTTTTTACAATACATTTTAACTCAGAAACTTTGTGTTTTTCCTACTGTCTCAGGTTCAGAAATGGTAGAGGCTCAGTGTCAGAGGTTTGAAGTGAGGAATGCTGATGGAGAGAGAGTTCTGTTCTCTGCAGATGAAGAAGAGATCAGCATCGGTACTGAGAAACTCAAAGTCACAGGTAGGCATATGCATAACAAGCATAAAATATACTTTATAATTGTAATTTGCACAGTTACTTATTAATCTTATTAGCTTAATGTATTTAAATGCAAATGTATTTTTTCGGGTTTTTTTAGATTTTTTTTTCACTTGAGGGAGTTATATTAAGTAGTGCTATTTTTATTTTTATGTATTAACACACATTTGACTTTTAGTTATAGAAGAACCATTACTATCTGTTTTTCCTGTCCAAACTGTAAATAAGAGTAATAGCTATCATATCACTAAAATTTTGTGTTGGAGTAAAAATACAAATGCACGCAAATGTAAAATGCAGTTTGACACAATCCTTCACTTTTTTTTACATTCATGGGGAATTTATTTTTAATTAATTTATTTATGATTTATATTTTTTCATGATGATCTTTGGTGGTGGACAGTGGGCTCAGACTCATTTATGTTGGTTAAGTACTGAGTAAAGGTTAAGTAAAGATGCACACATATATACAGTGTAAGCTGTTAAACTGTGCTCTTGATGAGCACAGCCAAACAACATATGGGTCAGCAAGCAGAGCAGTTTTACCCGAGTTGAGAGTGAGGCCAGCACAAGACACAAACATAGGGGGGGATGTGGCAGATGGATGAGAAGCATCTGGAAAGGCATCTGACTATCATTTTGTGTGTGTGTGGGTGTGGATGGGTGTGGGTGAGTGGGTGTGTATGGGTGGGGGCTACTTTAAGTGAGAAATGGAAATGTGAGAATGGAAAATGTTCTTGCTCTGCATCATCTGTTTGTCTATTTCTCAGTTATTCATTCTTTCTCTCTTAATAACTGGATGTGAGAAAATCAAATGGTAGCTGACAGGATTAGTCTCGCTCTCTCTATTGCTTTCTCTCTCTCTCTCTCTCTCTCTCTCTCTCTCTCTCTCTCTCTCTAAAAAACTCTGGTTTCTTTTCAGTTTTATAGCTTAAGATCTGAAATAGTTCCTCTCGCGGTTCAGCAGCTGCTGCTCCACTTTTGAAGTCAGTGAAGTTGCTTTCACTAGATTGGCTGTTAGCTTTGAACACATGGCAGATTATCCCGTTGTCATGGCTACAGCAAACAGGAAATACCCCGAGGCAGGTAATGCTGCAGGCTTGTCCCAGTGTGGAGCTTGTCGCTTGTGGGGAAACTTGGCTCATTACTGTTGCGTCGTCTTTCCATCTGCTCCCAGCCAAAGAGCTGCACCATAAACGCTGTCGGGATAAAAATGCTTTGTCCCAAACAACCCCTGAAATCCAAGGTCGGCCCTAAACGTCTTATCTGCAGGTTCCTGGGTTCGGTGCTTAACATACCTTCACAACAAAAATATCCATGGGAACGCTGCTGCTTTGTGCCAACCTTTTTTCACCTCACCTCGCAGTGTATTATACCAAACTACTTTGATCACAAATATCAGCAGATGCTCCATTATTTTCAGCCGTCATGGGAGACTTTTCTCTTATTCTCTGCAGGTTCCTCTTCATTACATATGCCTAGCTGCAAGAACTCATTACCAAAATGTACTTCTCCTCTCTCTAATCCCCCTCAGCGAAGGTTCAGCACTGCAAGCTTTTGTACAGTTCCTTTGATGGTGGCTGATGACTGTTGAGTAGCTTTCCGAGGGCTCTGGCCTTTAAGCAGCTTGAGCTGGGTTTTGTCTGCAGCTATTAAACTGAAGAAAGAAAGGAGAGGGGCCCAGTACTGGGAGAGAGTCAGATTTTCTTCATGCCCAGTCCGTATTCCCCCTACTGCGCCCCATCTGTCTGTGGCAATAATGTTGATGAAGGCAGGTTTGTGGTTTCTGGTATGTAAACGTTGCCACTGGGAGCTGTACATTATACCTCACTACTACTGGAAACTTTACTCTCTGTATGGTCTCTCGCTTTCTGCTTCGCTCGTTCTGTAAATGCTAAATGACTGTACATAACAACAAAATCTTCTTTCCTTTCTTTCTGTCATCCTGTTGTTGCTGCACAGTGTCACTGGCTGAAAAGAGCAGAGAAATAAAATGTATGTAGCTTCAACAAGTTTTTCTTGAACTTCATGAAAGAAAGGAAAAAGTGCCTACAGTGACACTACAGCAACTTATTTTGTGTTTAACTTTCATATATATATATATATATATATAAAATATCCCACAGCTGCCACCCTTTCTGGTCTGAGAGGCTTAAAGCACTGACAGTCTGAATCAGTTGCCCACTATGAGTGATATTCACCTCCATTTACATAAAACTATGAGCCATATCAGTTCAGATATACCTTAGGGAGATTCTTGTCTTTGTTTTTTTCATATCCCCTTGTCTCAGTGGTCTAGCAGGCTTCACTGTTCAGCTGTTGGAGGAGTCAGATTTGATCTGAGTCGCATGCATTCAGCTCAGATGAAGCACATTATCTGAGTGTTTTTAGTATTTAACTTATTCAATTGGACCTGTAATGCTTTTTGTAATTTGTATGCCTTTGCTGCATCATGTTTTCTGGTTGTCCATGTATCCGTTTGTCCGTCTGTTACAAATCTTGTTACCACTACAGGAGCTGATTTGTTTGCTGGGTCTTTAACAAATTTTGTGTGGTTAATGGCTATGATAGGTAGAATATCTGATAACTTTTACTAGATTCTGAGGTCAAAGGTCAAGGTCAGACTTAAGGTGGAGGCTTCTGGCAAAGTTCTGGGCATTTCATTTGTGATATAGCAACTCTTAAAATGATTGATGCTCATGTTAAACATGGCCAGTGTTTTATGTAATGAAGTCAACATATGTAGTAATCCATATGAGCCTGAAACTGCTCTAAATACTCTATTTTGTTCCCCTCTTGGCTCTGTAGGATGTCAGTGAGAGCAGATAACTCTAATATGGTCATCACAGGCAGTCAGCTCTGTGAACTACTCATATGAAAGGTATCTTAAAGGGGGAGTAGCTAAAATGTTTTGATTTAAACAGGTGATGAGTTGAGGAGAGAGGGCCACAGAAAACCATGCCCATGCCATTTTCTACACTGATCTGATATCTGAATAAAAATTTTGATTCCCTGTGAAGCCCCCAGCCTTGTTCTTGGGGCCCCCCTGTGCTACTTCATTTAAAAAATCCTGGAAACACACCCTGTGTGAGAGACTCAAAGTCGCACAGAAAGTGATTACTTCAAGTTATCGCAGCTAGGGTTAAATAAATGATGACACAGTGGAATCTGCCATGTATTGTTTTTTTACTTTTGGTTAGATTTAAATAATTTTAGAGCCTGGTAAGGATGGTCATTTAGGATAAGTCTTATTATGCCCTGACTTGTAAAACCATATAATTGAAAGAGGGTGTAGTTTTTCACAAGACTTTGGGTTGCCCTTTAAATTTAGGGTGAAATGTATGCCTGGTCCTTCTCACTGAGTAGCTTTATGATTTTTGATAAAGGAATGATTTTTTAGGCATGTTTCATTGATTTGTTTTGATCAGTCACTACAGAAAAGTGGCCTCACACCACTACAAAAGTCTCAAGTTACCCCTCATTTCTTTATCTTTTGTTTCCAATTAGTCTTGAACAGTGGTTCTCCAGGCTTTCTAAAGTTCTTTCCATGATTTTCTTTGGACAATTGTCTGCTTTTTAAGAGGGTTTTGAAAAGTTTTTTTAAGCCACTTAATACTGATGTAGCATTAGAAATGCATCTAACAGAATGGATGAACCAGTATATAGTATACACATAACAGACAAACTGGCAAAGAACCAATTTTAAATTGTATCTTTAGGCACTTTGTTACTGGCGGCCTTTTGCAAAAACACATGATTTGTTCCCATTTCTTTGGTTGAATCTGTGAAAAATGCCAAAGATAACACAGTTTGACAGGCATAAAATTATATTTATGCCCCAACAAAGTGATTCTCAAAGAGCTGTCAGTTGAAAAGTTGGTATATCTTAGCATGGTGTGCAGTGTGTCCTTAAAAAACGAGGAAACTGGACAGGTGGAGGACAAAAGAAGTGGCAGGCCTTAAAAGCTATCACCAGAAGATGAACAGTATCTGAAAGTCGTGTCCTTAAGAAACAGAAACGGTTTAGCAAAGATCTGACACATGACCTGAGAGATTAATCTGGCATTTCAGGTGATCTACCTGTTGTTTGGCACAGTGTCATCAGAAATAGTCTCAGTAGAAGCATGGCTGTCAAGAAGCCTTTCTTAAGTAAGGTAAACGGGGAGAAAAGGCTGAGGTATGCCAAATTACTCAAGAACCGGACTGAAAATCAGTGGCAACAGGTCTTACGGAGTGATGAATCCACATGTGAAATTTTTGTTTGAAATCCTTGTTAGTCTGTATGGATGAGGTCAGAGGAGAGTTACTACAGTGAGCTTGTGCAGCCATCTGTAAACCACAGTGGAGGCTCTGTCTTAGTTTGGAGCTGCATTTCTGCTAGTGGTGTTGGGGATCTGGTCAAAATTGATGGAATTATGAATGTAAAAAAGTACCATCAGATTTTGATTCACCATGCAATACTATCTGGAAACCATCTGAGTGGCAACGGTTAAACACACTGCCAGTACAGTAAAAGCCTAACTGGACAGACAAACACACAATGGCGCACTATCAGCCATGGCTTGGCCTCCTCAGAGCCCGAACCTCAACATTATTGAAGCAGTGTGGGATCCTCTTGACAGAGAATGGAACAAAACAAAGCCAACATCCAAAGAAGAGCTTTGGAATGTCCTTCAAGAAGCCTGGAAAACTATTCCCGAGGACTACTTAAAGAAACTAAAAGGAGACTTGTCTTTGAGAATTCAGGCTGTTTTGAAGAAAAAAAATAGTCATTCCAAATATTGACTTTCAAGCTAGTTAGTCATACAAGCTCCACTTTTGCCTGATGTAGTATGTTTCCATTTATCTTTGCACGTTTTGTTAAATCATTGAAACCTGTTTCCCAATTTCTGTTGTTAAAAAGAATATAAAACTGTTTTCTTTCTTACAGTAAACATGTTTTTTTTTTTCTCCCTCTGTAAAAAGTTACAATGGGTAGAACTGCACTAAGAAAATGTTAGGTCGCTCTAATGTTTAATTGGTTACTAAAGAAGAAAATAGGTAAATTAAACCAGAATGTAAATAGCTGTTAGCAGTAGCCCTATATTAAATATGCAGGGTTAAAAACATTCATTAACATACACAGTGATATTTTTTAAAATACTTTTCTTCTTCTAGGTGTTCTTTCATGGGATCTTGCAGCAACACAATGGTGCAGTTGGTTTGCAGGGCAGAAACAGACCTTTGTTGCTGCTTTCTACTGCACTGTATAAATAAATGTGAGCTCTTTTATGCCCTCGTGTGGCCAAATTAGGCAGTGAAAAATTTTAAACCCCCAAAAAGATGCTTAGGGAAAAAATATCCATTGGAACTTGGCTATTAATATTGCACAAAATTATAGCTTTTATTTATCTCCAGCTTCTTTGCCTTGATTGCCATTCTTGGGTATTTGTCCTCATTGCAGCCAGGCCCTAAATATTGAGCCCTCCTCCCATTCAAACAGCCAGCACCTCCCTGCCTGCTTGTTTGCTCCCTCTGTTGGGCTTTAACAGCACTACTGCAGCTTCCTTACCCCCTGTTATCCCCCCTCTACCCCCCTGTCTGCTACACACTGGGACATTACCATTTGGTGAGACTGACTGGCTTTGGTGAGGGAGATGATGGGGGTCCAGCAGGGGGTACTCCTGCACTGAAGGCTTCCTTTTGCATTGCCCAAGCTGCTAGATCCCTTTGTTATCGCTTAACGCCCACGTGTCGTTGCTGGCGAAACGGGAGATTGGCACAATCCCTGGATCTGCATGGATAAGCTCGGCGGGTTGAGCTTTTGACCTTGCAGGCGATTGAGACGCACACCTTATATGCCTGCATGATGATTATATTTCACGTTCTTGCTATGTGTTAAGTAATAAAAGGTTCATCTAAGTCCCAAGTTTACAACTACAGAGAGAACACCGATAGATTGAGGCAGCATTGAAAAAATCTTTTAGGGAAGGTTTTTGCTCCTTGAAACCTCCCAGATTGAAATGATAACAGTAGCAGTACACTCATCTCAGCAGCAGGTGTCACCACCAAGCAAACTAATGCTACATGCTGTCAGTAGCGCTGTGACTGCCAACATTAACCTGTCAATAACAAATCAATAATCAGAGGCTTGAAGGAAGTCTGAGGGATTCTCCTACTTCTATAACTTCCCTCTCAGTGATGGCCTCTGTACATCACTTTTAAGCGGTAATATAGATGAATAAAATAGGCTTGGATCCTGTAAAAAAAAAAACAAACTCCGAGGCGTGACGCATCCTCCAGAAGGTCATGACCTCTGAACTAGAAGCCACAAGCAGCTCTCCACATTAACTGAACAGTTTATCCCCTCAGCTCCCTGAACAACTTTACTCCTTTTTTTTAAAGAACAGGCTTGTCAGATTAGGGTGATGATTAACGGACGGATTTTGTGAAACGTGACTGTTTAAATGGTAATTTTACATGTGGTTAAACACTTCTCTGCCATATTCGTACCAGCAGAACCAAGGAAGTGGGGAAAGAAATAACAGTGACAATTTGCCACCATGTGTCACAAAGCCAAGCCCCTTTAGAATCTGCCCCTGCTTTACCCCCTTTGTCATTCAGATAACCTCATGAATATTTCACTCCTCTGATCTGACGGCTGGATGAAGGGAGAGCGAGAACGAGGGGCTGGAGCTGGAGCATACTTGAAAGAGTCATAATCTTCAGTGTGGCGTGGTTTTAGTCAGAGTAATGACCTGTGTGGTGACAGGTGAAGCGCGGGCTTGTGTGTGACAACATGTCATGTAGAAATCAAAGCACGCACAAACAGAAGCAGTGTTCTGTGTGTAATTCTTCATGTCCTTGAATGGATCGTGTCTCTTTTCACCTTTATTATAGGGGTGTAGTTCTCTGCATTTGCTGAGAAAGCTTCAGAAAGCAACCTGGAAGAAATCACAACACAACCTAATTACATGTGTGGAGAGGCACAGTCACCTTGCTGTTCAGGCCAGCCTTGTTTGTTTGCTATTACACTGCAGCGACAGCCTGAACGTAGCCTCTGGGCTGACGACTGGGTGAAAGGTAAAAGCTAATGAGCCGAGTGGAGGAAATACTTGTAACCTATGAATGCACCCTGACAACGGCCAGCACAGAAACACAGGAAATGAAGGTGTTCTTGACGTGGCCTTTTCCTTTAGCAAAGTGGCTTTAGAGCACAGCAGCTCACTCGCAGTGAGAAAAGCTCAAGTGTAATTCCCCTGACTTGAGTGGCTTTGCTTTTAGTTACAGAAATGGCTTCCGCTGCCTCCTATTGATCATCACCACACCACAACTCCATCAAATATGCCAGTCTGCGTGTGCGCACATGTGTTAATGATATGCAACATGGCCCCTTTAAGAGCCCAATGTCCTTTTTTGAGAATGAGTCCAGAGTTGGAGCTCTGTGTGTGCTGACCGTGGCCTCTGGGTTGGTCACCAGGGGGAAGCTGCAGCAGAGGAATGGCCAACTGACTCCAACCTCCCCAGCCCCCCGTTCAGACTGAACGGCAGCCTCTCTGCTCTGCAAGCCCTTATCTACCAATGGAATGCAACAGCTGTGCGGGGGAGCAGCAGGGTGGGCTGGCTGAAACCCCCCTGACAGACCCCCGCACGGTTTCTCTCTAGCGCTCT
>VUQH01080811.1:0-21910 GCA_015106775.1 Etroplus canarensis | reverse complement strand
TCTACCCCCCCTCCACCTCTAAGCGACGTGCCGGGCTCCTGAAAGGCAGCTCAACTAAAAAGTGAGCTAGACACAGTGAGACACTCGACAGGGCTGCTGCACATTAAAATAGAGGGAGAGGGAGGGAAGAGAGAGAGAGGGAGAGAGAGAAGGAGAGTCAGGGACAGGCAGTGCTGAAAAGGAGAGCACAAAGAGAAGGAAAGTGGAGCAGGGGAGGGGAACAGGAGGCTGGGTGAAGGGAGAGGGAAAGACAAAAGAAGGAGAGGGGAGACATAGCAGGGTGAACGGAGGGGACTGAGCAAATGGCTACGGAGGAGACGGCGGGGGGAGCCAGGAAAGCCACCAAGAGCAAACTGTTTGAGTTCCTGGTCCATGGAGTGGTGAGTGGCGCTGTCCGTCATTCCTGTGAAGGGAGCTGGGCTCTGGCATGCATCTGTGTGTGTGTGTGTGTGTGTGTGTGTGTGTGTGTGTGCACGCATGAGTCGGCGCAGCAGCAGCAGCAGCAGCAGCGGTCTGTGTGTGAGAGATAGCTGGGTAAAGCTGGCCATGTGAAGGTTATTTCCAGCCCCCTGGATCCCAGCCTGTTGGGAGATGGCTTGAGAGAACAAGAAGTGGAGCAGCATGGATGGATGGGGCTGAGCAGGAGAAGGATGGGGAGAAGAGGATTTCTTACCCCCCCCTCCCCAAAAAAGAGAAAAGGATAATTGTAGAAATAGAAGCTCAGCAGCAGCAGCGAAAAGCAGCCAGCTCCCCCTTTGGCTAACAGAGGCGCACACTGAGCATGCTTCTCTGGGAGTAACAGACAGAGGGGGGAAATGACGAGTCCTCTCAAAACACAGTCAGAGTAGCCTTACAGGCGGCATGAAACGATTTGAACCTGTAAGGTCATGAGACAAATGGACGTAGTATCGTAGATGGAGTCGACGCAGGCGGCCAATTCTGGAAATGATGCAGGACAATCAGCCCATTCATGCAAAGCTAGCATGAAATGTCAAGTCAAGTGTTGCTTATGGTTAGAGGTTAAGCAACTATTGCCATTAACCACATGGCAGCACATGAAGTAGGCTACAGTAGTGGTTTGTTTTGGTGAGGAGATGAATGAATGTGAGGGTTGAAGGTGGTAAAAAAAAAAGCCTCTGTAAGTGTCACTTTGCAGTTGGAGCTTTGATTCTAGTGTAAACAAACATAATTTTTGACAGTGGTTCGTAATCCTTTAAATGTAACCTGGCATCTCATTTATGTAAGTTTAAAAGAGGAGTTTCCCCTCTGAGTTGCAGCTAACACCTATTTTTCAAACTGTACTGATGTATCTGATATCAGCCTTTTGGCCAATAAGATGACTTTTACAGATGGCATCATCTGGTGTTTATCTCTTACGTCGCATCACTTTTTGCACTAAAAACTACAGTGAAGCGCTCAGACTTTAAAGCAGAAGATTTCTTTGGCTTCTTGGCACCAAAAGAGAAGTAAATAATAAGAATTATGAAGTTGGTGCATTCATAATTATATTCAATATTACTTAATTTGCCACTATATTTAAATAATGGTTTAGTCAACAAAATGTTAAAAAATGACCAGGCACAGCTTCTCAAAAATTGAGGGATAATTTTCCCATGTCTTGCTTCATTTCACAATAAATAAATTAATGTCATATATTATGATGACTAAAATCAACAAACCCTCAAACTGGGCATGTTGGGATTACAGAATCTGTATCTTAAGACATTTTTGCTCTTAAAATGAATAAATCAGTAATGGAAATATTTGTCAATTGTTCCACTGACTAATAGTTTCAGCTTTATTATTTTGTCTCTCTCCTTTTTTCCTGTTTCCCATCACCCCCTAACTAGTCAAGACAGATGGCTTCCTGGTTTTCCCAGAGTTCTCTTCCTTTTAAAATGGAGTTCTTCTTTCCCACAGTCACTAAGGGCACTCTCATAGGGGATCATCTGCTTGTTTGGATTTTTGCTCTAATATTGTAGTGTCTTAACCTTACACTAAAGCGTCTCTAAGGGAATGTTGTTGTGAATTGCCGCTATATAAATAAAACTGAATTAAAATGAGTCAACAGTTCTTTCTTAGTAAGATCACAGGAAATGAGGTGACTCTAGTTCATCAGGTGGTCATTCTAACTCAGAAGTCCCCTTGCATTCTCCCCAAGATGTCACCACAGCAGATTAATCTGCATTGGTAATTTGGCGGTGGTTTTCTGTGCCCTTCCTGATTCAACCCTCCATAGTGAGAGGGGCTTGTGTCCCCACCTGGAATCGAACCACAGACTTTTCGCTTGTGTAAAGAAAAAGCTACCCTTTTAATCATCTGGTAACCTCTTAGATTCCGCTCAGAAGTCTCACCTATAGTCTGCAAAATGTCTTTTCACTGTAAATGGCTGTAAGACTCTGGAGCTACACTGTAGTTTAAACTTCCTGAGAAAGAAATTGAATTTCATCTTTACCTGTATGGTGAAATGGGAGCATTCCCTCTTGAGAAGATGTTTATTGCTCAGCTGAAAAGTAATTTTATGTTTTCACATTGTTACATTTGATTGCAGACAGAGAATTAACAAGAAAGAGGCATGGGGGCTTACTCAAATATGTTTTTAAAAGCCAGAAAAGGTAAAAGTGTAAAGCCTTTCTAGAAAATCACAAAGTTAAAAAAGGTAAAGTTTTCTACTATAAAATTATTATTATTAGTGTATGTCCCCCTGAGAGACCTGACTAAATAATGGAGGTAAGGTAGATTTATTTTTAGTGGCTGCATATTAGGAGTAAAACAGATTAGAAGATTGATAACTAGAACCCAACAGAGACTGAACCAACTAACTTTGAAGCAACATATTTTACAAAATGCACCAGTGGAGTGGTTTACACATTCGCCTTACAAGAGAAAGGTCCCTGCTTTGATTCTAGGTGAGGACACAAGCCCCTCTCACCATGGAGGGTTGCATCAGGAAGGGCATTTGGCATAAAACCTCTGCCAAATTACCAATGCGGATTAATCCACTGTGGCAACCCCTTGGGGAAAATACAGGGGAGCAGCTGAAGGTACATATATACCAGCTCAGATGTGATGCTATTCTGCTACATGTGCTTCTCACTCTGCTAGACATGACGGCATTTCTACCCCAAGCCCAGGACACACTCATAAAAAAGATTCTTAATCTCAAGAGTTTAATTTCCCAGTTAAATAAAATAAATAACCTTTAAAACTAAATAATTTTCCGCATTGTGGTGTATTAAAACTGAAAGTTTTAATTTTGGTGCGCTTTGGACAATATATAGGACGACACCCAAATAAGTCCCTCACATGGGACAAGAATCATCTGGGGACTTCTAGTATTTTGTAATAACTATGGAGGTCGTCTGTGACGTGTACAAAATTTCCATGTCTGTAATTTGCGAGGTAAAAATTCTACAATAAATTACACACCACACATCCACCCAACATAGACATTGTCCTGTGAGAATTGTTTATTCATTTATTAAGTCGTTGTTTTGCAAGGTATTTTTTGAGTGTCTACTGCCTCTCTCGTGCTATGCTAGAATTATTTAGCTGCTTTAAAGTGAAAGTTTTGATGGCATTACACAAACTACACATGCAGACTTCAAGCAGGCTTAGAACGAAGTATTCAAGACATTACTGCTTGTACAAGTTGTCTGCAGCTGTCCAGTTCATCGCCAACAAATCAGATGTGGGGTTAATTTCTAAATCATGTGTAGTTACCTGGTAATACAAGTGCCAGTAGAGCTCCGTGATATATATGCATGGCTCTGTCAATAAGTCATGTTTAAGCAAAGCTTTACTTCTTTCAGCTCCTTAAAGATGAGCTGGGTTTCTGTGATAATTAACTGAGTAGTTTTGTTTTTGGACTGTTTGCTATCATAAATATGTCATTCTGCTGAACTGAGTCTCACGTTTGCATTGATCCTGGAACTTGGCATCTCTTCCAAACCCTCAAGTACACTGGGAAGGTCAAACTGACTTGATAGTATGTGTTTGTGAAATCTTTTAATGCATTTAGATCCCAGGACCTGTTTGACTGAGTCCTGGTTTTAGACTTAACTCTATTTTAATCAGAGCTGATGTCAGGCTTAGTGACACCAGCTAGATTTATACACTGAAACAAGATGAGGTATTGTCTCTTTGACAGGAGCGGTCATTAAAGAGGCTTCTGAGCTGAAGCCCTGTGCCCAGAGACCGGCTTTAGGAAACAATGGACCTGGTGATTGATGAGCCAGATGAGTGTGTCCTCTCAACAGACCAATTAACCTTGATGAGGCTCTGGCTGCTCCAAGCCAAATATTTCCCCCTCCTTATTTTCTCCCATGCCTGCCTCTCCTCTCCCCCCATTGCTGCTCTTTTTCTCTCCTACATTATGAGATGGAAAAGTCTTGTTATAATACTTGTGGCAGGTTCCTCGGTGTGTATACTGCAGAATGGAGAAATATTTATACTATGGGATAGGGGGATGATTCGGCGCAGTTTGTGTGCTTGTGGTGAGCAATGACGTTTCTTTTCCTTTCATGGTTGAATAAAGCAAAGGGAGCTTTTAGACACACAAAGACACGTGTGTACTGATGTATTTGCATACAAAAAATACATAAATGCACTGGATACAGCCATAGTTATGGTTGCTGAAGGTCATAGCAGTGGTAGCAGCAGCATTTGGCCAAGCTTTGGTTCTGGGACTGATGGGTGGGCTAAAGCCTCTTCCTCCTTCTTTCTCATTATCTTCCTCACCTCCCCCTGCTGTGTTACTTCTGTGGCTCGTATGTGTGTGGAGGTCGGCAAGGAAGCCTTCCAGCGCTCTGCGTGGGAAACCCTGATAAGCCAAAACATAATATGACACACTGTAGCTTTGTCGTCTGTAAATTTAGAGCGCGTTTGTGTAACTGGGAGTGAATGCAAACTTCACTTTCTCTCACAAATGGATTGCCTTTATTCTTCCCTTCAAAGATTTGTCCATACAAATTTATACAAGTAAGTGTATAATCTCAGTTACCTCAAGTGGAACGTAGGCGGGGTTAGGTTTAGTTTGGGCTGTGAGATATCAGTGTGCCTTCACTTCGGTGCAGCAGAGGTGAAAGTAATTTAGTCTGCGGTGCCACGGCATTGAAAAGCAAAATAAAAAACAAATTCAACGACCACTTCACTTTGCCCACACAACATCCAGGTTACGCTTAAAAAAATCCACAGACCTTGGTTTTCACTGACATTTCTTTGTGCCAAAGAAATAAAAACTCTCCACAATGTTTTATACATTGCTCAGTATAAGCACTGAAAAGATCCATTCACCTTGATTGTATTTAGTGGGGATTAATATCTTGAAATCTCAGCACATACAGCCATTGCATTGGTGCAAACCTCTTAAAGAGAGTGAGAGCCCGATTCATTGTAATTTTAATAGGTTGACCCTTTAGGTTATGAGGGGTTGAGTTGCCAGTTTCTTTTTTAAGGTTAACACCACAAACAAAAGCAACCTGAGAATGTATACCTTTGTCAAGGCTGTTCAATCTTCAAACTTCTATGTTTTCCAAAGATAGAATATGTCTGTGATTTTATATTTGATATATTTGAATTCTTTCACAGTGCAAATATGCCCAAAGTACTTGAAATCACAGTAATACAGTATCATTGTTAGCTTAGGAATTATTCAAGAAAGATAAAAATCCGGTAATTTAAGAACTTATATGATCAAATGCCGTTTGACTAAACTCATTAAATTCTACTGAGTATGCAATGTCTCACCAATGAGATGGTATTGTTTATAAGTTGTTTAAAATCATTATTTACAAATCTACCCCCCATTAGTTACTTTCCCATAGCTTTATACACTGTGGACAAAAGTATTGGGCCACCTACAGGAGCTTTTGACACCCCATTCTAAATTCAGACATTAATATGTCCCATTCACCCTGAAGAGCATTTGTGAGGACAGACACTTATGTTGAACGAGAGGGCCTGGCTCACAATCTCTGTTCTGGTTCATCCCAAAGGTGTTCGATTGGGTTGAGGTCAGAGCTCTGTGTGGACCAGTCAAGTTCTTCCATGCCAAACTCTTCCAACTGTGACTTTCTTGACCTTGCTTTGTGCACTGTGGTACAGTCTTGCTAGAACAGAAAAGGGCCTTCCCCAAACAGTTATGAAAAAGTCAGAAGCATAGAATTGTCTAAAATGTCTTGGTAAGCTGAAGCATTAAGATTTCCACTGAGAGAAAGAGACACAGGCCAAACCCAGAATAATAACCCTATAACATTAACCCTCCTCCACCAAACTTTATAGTTGGTGAAATGTCTTCAGGCAGGCAACAGTTTCCTGGCATTTGCCAAACCCAGGCTCATCCATCAGACTGGCAGGTGAAGAAGCATGACTTTCCACTCCACAGAACAGGTTTCCTCTACTCCAGAGTCCAGTTGTGGCATTCTTTACACCACTCCCATCTGACGCTTACCATTGTGCTTGGAGATGTAAGGCTTGCATGCAGCTGCTTGGCAATAGAAACATATGCCATGAAACTCCTGGCACACAGTTTTTGTGCTCATATTAATGCCAGAGAACTTTACAGTCATTTGGTGAGTACAGTGTTAGTGACTTTTACTCACTATGCACATCAGGTTCCTTCTTTCTAAAGCACCCTGCTGAAACTGCAGGAGCCAAGCTCCACTATGCGCATCAGGACTTTGTGACCCTGCTCTATAACTTTACATGGTCTGCCACTTCATGTTTGTGTGTTTCTGTGGTTCCTAAACACTTCCACTTTGGAATGATACCACTTAAAGTTGATGGTGGAATACCTAGGAGGAAGAAATTTCACCAGGTGACTTGTTGCAATGGTAGCATCCTATTACAGTACCATACTTTAATTCAGTGAGCTCTTTAGAATGACTCATTCTGTCACAAATATTTGAAAAGGCAGACTGCATCGTTAGATGCTTGATTTTATGCACCAGTGGCAATGGGACTGACTGAAACATCTGGATTTGGTGTTTAAGAGGTGTGGCCCAATACTTTTGTCCACATAGTGTATACTATATATGCACTTCAGTTTTGCATAATTTGAATCCCAGAATTCAGAACAATACCTGGATCTGGATCAGTTTGGGAAATTTTCTTGAGAATCTCAAGCTGACATCTGCAAATTTCTATCATTTCTTAGAAGTGTGTGTTTGAAGAGATATGATGCATAATTCCAATTTTTTTTCCCTATCTCATAATGTTGAGAAATCCTTTAAAAAATCCTGGAACCAGATCAGGATTGACTCCAAAAGTGAATCATTTCTATGGCCTTTTTCCACCACTGGTCCATTCAGCCTGCAACTGTTTCCAGAATTCTGCTAACAACAAACAAACCAAATCAAAACATAACAGTATGAGCTTCAATTGCCATATTTTTATGCCTTGTTACTAGTTCTAGACATTTTTAAGTTTTAGACTAGGCATCTGTTGGGAAATTGTTGACTGAAATTAAACAAACTGGCATTTGTGTCTTAAGTAATCCAGCAATTTAAAAATGTGACAAATAATGTTCCTCTATATAACAAAAAGCCTGAAGATTCATTTCTACAATGTGTAAACACAGTCTGAGGTGTTAGCTGCTGCAGTTTTGGCAAAATAATTTATCTGGCATTCTCAGAGGTCTGCTTAAACTCCCTGAGGTCTAAGTCATCAAAGGTGGTAACCAAACCCTAACCCTATATTTTGGAGAAATGCAAACCTGACTAATGGAACAAATGTAAATAGTTTGTGATATGTGTTAGTTAAAATGATGATCTTCTTTGTTCCCTTATTGCCAAGACTTCGGAAAACAATTTAATAAATGCACACATGACATATTCTGATTGCCTAGAGTTATATTGAAGGTTAGGGTTGGGATCTTCACTGATGTCCACTTAGACCTCAGAGGGTTAATGTTACTGAAGTAACCAGAGTTACTTTACACTGAAGCCGTTTTACTTTCAACCCAAGCCCTCTGACACCCCCTAACATCTGGTGTTAGGCCTCTGTCAGCTTTCATTCCCGGGTCAAGTGACTTTGCAGTTGTCACAGGTTTCTTGTCCAGTCTGACCTTTTCCGGTGATGCATTAAGATAAGATAACCTCTGTAGCTCTTTGTCATCTCAGCCACAGATTTCATCTGTTTCTGTTCAAGCACCACATGAATATCATTTGGGAGCCATAGAGCTCAAAGAGACTGAAGCAAAAGATTTTTAACCCTCAAGTGGCCAAGCTATTTTAGTGACTAAAATGTCCAAGTGGGGTCATTATAATTTATACAGGAATACCCTTTTGTAATGGCTTTATTTGTGTGTGTCTTACCTGTTCTGTCCTTTTTCTAGGACAGATATTCTAAAAGGTTCTAATGTAATTTTAAAAAAATTGTTTTTATGCAAAAATAGTTTAAAAAAACAATTTGTGCAAACAAAATGACATTTAGACTATCCTCATCTGTTAGTACTTTCAGAATGAATGTGCTTAATTTCAGTAGTATGTGAGGACTGTTGTAAAAAGAAAAAAACCTGGAAAATGCTGGACAGGTCTTAAATACGGTGTATGTATTTATACCTGAACACACACGTCTGATACACATTCACGCTAAACAATGATAAACTTTGTACCTTCCAAAGAGAGGAGCAGATGAGTCACATCTTTTAGCAAAACTAATTCTCGTTTTTAAAAAAATTCTTTTAGATTAGCAAAATGTTATTAAGATAACTGGTGACAAGTGGCTGCCCACACATTATTGCAATACATTATATGAAGTTAAATTAAACTGTAATAAAGTGTTAAAATACAGGAGTGATTTATTAATGAATAGATTCTACTCAAAATACCAGCGCTCTTTTTTTTATAGACAGATTCAATATGATATTTGAAACAACATCTAACCAATCTTCTTGCCTTGTTTTTAGATGTTTTAAACATTTTGGGCATAATATCTGGATATTGTAACTGTCAAAATATAACTACCAACAAATTACAATAAAATCAAAGCCTACAATGTGAAAAAAAATCCATATGTTCCAAAGCAAACCTTTCCGTTATCTTTACCACACCAATTGGCCAATTTGTGTTTTTAAAAAAAAAAAAAAAGTTGTAGGAGAAGTGGATCCATAAATTCATGGTAGGGAATATTTTTACAATGAAAAATATCCCAGTGACGTGTGCAGCTGGGGTCATAAAGGACCAACTTAGTCACATCAAAATTAGCAAGGTGGGGTGTTTCGGGCATGCCCAACTGAGAAGAAGCTTGGGGCAGACCCAGGACATGGTGGAGAAATTATCTCTTGGCTGGCTTGTGAATGCCCTGAAGAGCTGGAGAAGTTGGCCAGGGCTAGGGAACTCTCGGCGTCTCTGGTTAGATAGTTGCCCCCACGATACAGATCTGAATGACTGGCAAAAAATGGTTGAATGATCACATGAGTGTTACAAAACAGTAACTGACTACTGTATTCAGATTCTAATTGATTAAAAAGCCCCAACAGAATAAAAACTGTTCCATATAAAAGCCATATTTGAAAAAATTGAAGCTTAGAAATGATTT
Organism: Etroplus canarensis; assembly: GCA_015106775.1. NCBI lineage: Eukaryota > Metazoa > Chordata > Actinopteri > Cichliformes > Cichlidae > Etroplus > Etroplus canarensis. Next base: position 12,370 of record VUQH01080811.1, on the reverse strand, counting down.
AATGTCCTTACACCTGTGGTTGTGTTCTTCCTGGGCCTGATTTCCATCTTGACATAAATCTGTTGAGATGTATGCTCTTCCTCTTCCCAAAAGATTTCAGCTTTCAAGCTGAAGTGGTTCTCTTTGGAAAGCAAACTATGAAAGAATTGGGGGCAACACAATAACGGTAACTACAGAGCTGAGAAAAGGATTCATAATCTGCAGGGCTTAGGTCAACAAAATGACAAAGACGGATGTGATCAAATGCATCAGTTCATGTAAATACCAGACTGAACATTCAATTTTAACAGCTGAACTGAAATCAGAATGGAAAAATGTGTGCATTTAAACTCAGCCATTGCTTTCTACTGTTCACTCGCCTGTTTTGTGACGCATTCATGACATTGAGTGCGACACGCTAGGGAAAAAAACAGAAAGGCAATGAAAAAAGAATCAGCTTTTTTTTTTCTTTTTTTTTTGGGCTTGCTTATGTAAAATTTACACATGCTCTTTAACTTGGGTACAAAAAGGGATGTGATATATAACAGAGCTAAAGGCTTTTTCACCCCTGTTACCTCATCTGTATGTTGAACAGATATTCATATTCTCAGATAGGTGAATTTTTAAGCAGTAATGTCATATTGTTGTTGTTTCTACCCTCTTATATGTACGAATTTGATGAATGCCATTATTAAAAGGTATAACCGTAATTTTTTGGTCAAATTTAGACAAAACAATTGCTCTATTATTGCAAAAAAAATATTCTGAAGTGTGTGTGTGTGGTGGGGGTCAAGATAAATGTGTCTGTGTGCTAAAACTAAAGAACAACTGATTATAAGGACACAAGCTATAAATTGTGTAAATATTAATCTGTTACTCTCTACTGAAACATAACACTAGCACTGAATTACTGCTTAATTACATTAATGAATACAAGCAAGATTTAAATCTGGAATCCATGTCAAAATCTTGATTTGGAAAGCAGTGGTCTCTCTCAGTGAGCGCTATCCATAGGTTGTTCTTGGTCACATGCAGGAAAAATGCATAGCAGCAAAATGGCAAGAAGTACGGATTGATTTTGCCACAGTGAGCTGAATATCTTCGAAATGGTCTTATCTGAATGAAAGAGCCTCATCTTCAGTTTCTAACAGATTTCAGAGCTCCAGTCGAAGCCTTTGCGGGACCATGCATGTAACAACCCACAGATTCATATGTTTAGTACGGTGTGGGATAAGTTTGGCCTCTTCAAATCCCTCCAGCCTTCCCAGAGATGCCAACACACTTCTCAGATATCCATCCACATGGCAGATTCGATTGCTGGCTGGCTGGCTGGCAGAGCTCCGGGCAGAGTGCTGGAGTCAGTTCAGCAGGTCAGATTATAGAGTAGTGCTCATTGTGTGTGTGTGTGTGTGTGTGTGTGTGTACATTATCTAGCGATGGTTTTCTGTATCTGTTATCTGGATGGCTCACATTCTCCAGACAGAGAGTTGTAGCAGCAGCAGTGCCTGTCTGGGTGGCTGCTAAGAGTATAGCTGATGCCTGCTTGGGTGTTATTTTCCAGCTTAGGTAAGAAGTGGAAGCAGGAGGTCTCTTAAGACTCCATGAGGTAACAACAGGAGCAGGAGGCCCCGACCATATGTTGCTTTATCCTCAGACCCCTCTCAGTTGCTGTGACCCCCCTACTTCCCCTCCCCCTTCGCAGTTGGAGTGACAGCAGCGTCTGCTTGGGCTTCTTATCACAGGATCTCTGCTCGATCACCATTTCAAAGGGTGTACAATACATCAGGAAATAATACTCCATAGCCAGTTTTGAGTTATTAAATCTCCCCGTGAACAGATGCAGCTGATACCTAGCTTTTTAATTGTGCTCTCCCTGCTGTTTATTACCTCCATTCTTTGTTTGTTTTCAGCATGTTTGTGAACGGTCTAAAGATCACTGCAGTTGTGCATACGAATGTGCAGTAATCTACATTTAGAGATGACAAATGTAAGAAAAATGCGAGCATACGTGAGGTTCTGAAACCCCTGTCCTCCTCCAACATTTACCCGTAATGTTACCAAATGTAGCTGCAGTTTGGGTGCTGAGCCTTTTTGTTTTTGGGCTCACGCTTTCATAGCTGTGCACATGCAGTGAAGTTTAGATCAGCATGATTATTCTAATTGCACGAAGAATAATTTAATTGGGGACAAAAAATTGTTTTGTGCTCAGTTAAATGTTTTGACGTATTTGCTGTAACGAATAATGAGACACACATAACACTGCATGTTCTTTTTTGAATAATAGGGAGGTGGAGAAGAAAACACTCTTGGCACATTTTAAAAAATGCCAGGAGTGTTTTCTAAAATAAGTGTTTTTAAATATTTTTGGATCAATTGGAACTCACATTCAAATAGCTTTATTCAAGGCAAGGCACCTTTATTTATAGAGCTCATTCCATTATGTGGAAACTCACTGTGCCTTACATACAAAGTTAGTAAATATCCAGTTTAAAGGTGTATATATTTGAGGTGCTTGCACTTGACATCTACTTTTCCATTTTATTGTAAGAAATTCAGAGCATGTGAGGGGAATATTTTACTTTTTACTCCCTACGTTTATTTGACAGCTACTTGCAGATTAAGATTTTCATATATAAAACTTGAATTATCCAGCAGTCAGCCTCCATTTTCCCCTGGGTTATATGAGTGATGTTATGATTTAATTAAATTTAGAAGTATTGCCAAAAAAAAACTTAATGTAAACATAATATCTGCGATGAGTGGCATATTAAATTAATAACATTAATTAGAATTTTTCTTGCTGTATGACATGAAAATGTCAACATTGTGAGAATTGAGTTATTACAAAGTTCGCAAAGAGGATGATCTCTGGCATATCCACAACTGTCGACTTAAAATCCCACAATGCAGAGCATCCCAGGGCTTCAGTCAGATGATGGTGGGTTGCAGAAGCGTGGTGGAGAGAGAGATGTCACGATACCAGCAATTTAGTAGATGCTACCAATACCAATAGAATTATGCAATTCTCGATACCAAATTTGATAAATGTACCTTTAGCTGCTCTGTTGTTGCCACAGCGGATTCATTTGGCAAAGATTTTACGCCAGATGCCCTTCCTGATGCAACCCTCCATGGTGAGAGGAACTTGTGCCCCCACCTGGAATAGAACCAGGAACCTTTCGCTTGTGAGGCGAATGTGTAAACCACTACACTATGGGGACACTGATACCATGGTTAAAAAAATGTGAAAAATTACTATCCCATGTGCTTAATCATAAAATCCTTCATTAAAAACTTCTCAACAAGTGGCTTTTCTATAAATAAAAGCAACAGCGGTACAGAACAGAATACAGTGCTATGATTTATGTGTGAGTAGTGCAATGGTTTTGTGTAGATGCCACAATGATTCTGATGAATGACATAGTTTTTCATGGGTTATCAAGGTTTTTGAAGGTTTCTGACACAAGCGTACCAATGTTGTTACTGTGAGCTATACCATTATTTACATGACGTTAGCTTTTATATAACCTTAGCTACTGCAAACATTTTAGCCTGTGGATTAACTGATAGTAGCTGATTTCACAGCAGAAAAGCCATTTGTCTCAAACAAATGGTAACGTGTCTTTCAGGATAACGTAAGACAGCTGTTGGATGTTGCTAGTATGAATTGAAACCTTGAATTCTTTGAACAGATCTGGATGACAGTCTTTTTTGGGTGCTTTGTTAAAGTGGAAGTATTTCCTCTCTTGGCCTGAAAAGTCCAATAGCATTGCTGCATATTGCCCATTGTTGATCAATTATCACTTCTGCTTGGATACCTACCTGATTTTAGAGTCTTTCTTGTTAATGAGCTGAGCGGAGCACTCCCGGCAGCCGTCCTAGTCCCCATCTTTCATATGTAGTTTGTGCTGTGCCATTTGTAATTTTTCCTGTGTTTTTAGTCGTCATTCTTTCTCTTCAGCATGTAAAGCCCCGTCACACCTTGACGATTTAACAAGCACATGCCAATGTAGGAAAAAAACTGCAAATATGCCAGCGTACGTCAGTTAAGTTCTAGGTAAGCTTTGGCTAAGTTAAGAGCATGCTGAAGTACGTTGGTATACATCGTAGTATGGTGAGGTTGCAGGAAAATTTTGAGCATGCACAAAATCTGACGTTTGCCAGCGTATGGCTCATACATCCCGCTTACGCAGACCATATGTTGCAGGTACTTTATGCATACGGAGACTCACGTTACTCACATGTCAAAATATGTGGAGATGATGTCTAGTGTACCCAAAATGTATTAAATACCTGTAACGTGTTTTCAGCATATGTGTAACATATACCAAACATACCTCCAACGGATATTGACGTTTGTAGACATACAGTATTTGATGTGTTCCAGTCGTACTGAAAGTGTTTCTAACACACAGCTGCTGTATAATTGCATATGTGGTGCGTTTAATGGAAGTGGTATAAATGGGCTTCAAGTTGTGAATGCTGGCAATACACTAGCATTCGCTGTTATTACGTTCTATATATGTTAGCAATACGTTGTGTATGCGTCCATTTAACATAATTGTTCTGCGTATGCCAGCATTCTAGAGGAATTTGGATGCGTTGGCATAAAATTGTTAAATTGTCATGGCATGACAGAGCCCTACGGATAGAATAGAACACTTGTAACCATATGCTGCCCCCATCAGTCCTGAAAGAACTGCAACCTCGGTACATATTGTGCACTATGTTCAGTAGTACCAATAGTTTAAAAAATCAAGCCCTATTGAATTTTCAGAATTTTGGTATCGAAAAATATCATTTCGGTTCTTGCGACATCCCTAGTGGAGACCCATGAAACACTTTCGGAGACTGTTTTTCACAAGGATATACAAACTTGAAATTCAATTTTCTAAATGGAGAGATACTGCTATATGTTTTGGAGGGGAAAAAAGGATGAACTGATCCTTTATAATGAAAGTGCAAAGCTCGCATCAGAAATCATCTAAAAGGCCCGTTCACCATGATCAAAACTGAAACTTCACACTCCACATCCAACAGTTTGATCAGTCAAACAATAAAAAAGTATCCAAGATGAGCATCAGCAAATTCTTGTTTTTCCCTAAATTAAAGAATAGTTGGTAGGAGTAAATGGAGCTGAGCAGTTAAAACAACACCTGTTACAAAAATCGATAGACATAAAATTCATATAAAACAGTGAGCAGTAAATGTGTGAACATTAGGTTACTGCTGTAGTGGCCTTGATCCCGCCAGTATACTAACAAAAGGTTGGGGAACACACGAAAAGCAAAGAATCGAACCTAAGAGTATAACAGTAACACTTTAAAAAAATCATCAGCTTCTTCTTGGAAGTCGTTTCTGTCACAGATTGCATGGGTTGTTTCATAGCTGTGGACCCACAGCGCAACATACAGGAGGCAGAGTTTCAAGAAAAGGCAAACCTTTTATTCAGGCTGATGCAACATCCAAAAACAGAGTCCAAAATGAACAGAAGAACACAGCGAGAATCACAATGAGAAGCTCAAAAGGCAGGCAGAACAGGCCAACTAAACAGAAAATATAACAAAGGAAAGACTGAGGCTATTTGTACACATAGAAATTACTAATGGGAAACAAGAGGGAGAGGAACACAGGTGAGCATAATTAACAGGTAAAATTATCAAGGAATCAGCAGGAAAGGAGACTAGTACAACACTTAACAAGATGTACAGGCCAAGAAAACACAGAGACCGAGGCATAAACACAGAACATGACAGAGGCAGGGCGATGAATGGTAATACTTGGTGCAAACCAAAACTCAGAACTCAGACTTGAACCAGTTAACTAAAGAGTTCAAAACAGAAACGCCAGGAAAAACTCAGTTTACTCTTTAGTAGACGTGGAATAAAGATGAACACTGAAAGACTAAGGGAAAACACTGAGGGACCCAAACACGAATACAAACTCCATAAACACTAAACAGTAACTAGAACTCCAAAACAACAAGAACAAAAACATTGAAATGATAATGGAACAAGCTGGAATTAAAATGCAACTTAACACTAATCAAAAACTAGGAACTCTAGAATAATAAAGAAACCCAAATGAAAACACCAACTAGTAAGCTAAAATACAACTCAAAATCCTCAGACAATAAGCCAGAGAGAGTTCAAGTGCAGTTACCCACTTGGTAATACTACTGTACTGTTGCTACTGTTGCATGAAGTACAATCTTAACTTTATCTTTATCTTAATCTTAATTTTTTGGACCAGTCAGAGATTTTGGTCCATAACATGATATGATACACAGTTGCTGTAGATTTGTTGGCTCCACATCCATGAGGTGAATATACCATTCCTCCACATTTCATCCATTCCTGCTGGATTGAGATCTGGTGACTATGGAGGTCATTTCAGTACAGTGAACTCACGTTCAAAGAAGCCAGTTTGAGATAACTTGAGCTTTGTGACACTGGTCATAACGAAATGGAAACTGGTTAGCCACAAAACTCATGCAGGCTGTGGTGTTTAACCAATGTTCAGTTGATACTGAGGTGTGTGGTCTTTTGCTGCTGCACCACCATCAGCCATAACTGTTGATACAAGGCAGGATGCATCCATGCTTTCATGCTATTGACACCAAATTCTGACCCATCTAAATGTCACGGCAGATTTTCCAATTTTGGTGAGCCCATGGGAATTGTAGCCTAGGTTTCCTCTTCTTAGCTGACAGGTGTGTCACCCTGTGTGGTTTTTTGCTACTGTAGCCAATCTTTTTCAAGAGTTAAAATCTGTGCATTCAGAGATGCGCTTTGCATAGCTTAGTTGTAATGAGTGGTTATTTGAGTTGAGACTGTTGAAGCAGTGTGACGGTTTTCCTCTGACCTCTTGCATCAACAAAGCATTTTCTTCCAGAGAACTGCTGCTCACTGGGTAGTTTCTCTTTCTCAGACTGTCCTCTGTAAACCCTAGAGATGGTTGTGTGGAAAAATCCCAGTAGATTAGCTGTTTATGAAATCTCTCAGACCAGGCCATTTTACACCAAGAACTATGCCATGTTCAGAGTTACTTAAATCATCTTTTGTTTTAACAAGCAGGTGAACAGGTTCACCTAAAAAGTAAATAGTGAGTCTATATCTATTTTTTTTAATTTATATATAAAACTTATGGGTGCAATGCAGAGATTCATATAGCAGATATTTAGGGCTCAGTAATGGACTAATAAATTACCAGAATTTCACTCACCAAAACTGAAACACAGACTTCTTGGATGGTCTGTACCATTCAGCGGGCTAAAAAATTACTCAGTTAATCCGATAAAATTACTCCAACAGCACACACATAGTAAAGAGGTCCAGCATAATGACTCAAAGTAGTGGATAAGGCCTCACAGACTCTAATTGGGACAGCTGTAAATCAGTGTGGCCATGCCTATAACCTAATTATCCAGGTGGATGAGTTATAAAAAAAATTCACCCTACTCAGAGTTTTTAAGAGGGGTGCAAATATCCTCAGAAGCCTAAATTGTGTTTTTAACTAAATGTGCCAATAATAGTAACGTTAGGCACTTTGACATGAGAGTCTATGAGGATTGACTTGCTTTTGGAGTCAGCCTCAAGTGGCCATTAGTGGAACTGTGTTTTTTGCCACTTCTGCATTGGCTTTATTTTTAAGCTCTGGAGGTTGCCCCTTGATACACACATGTACACAGACTCACACATAAACACAACATTCACACACCTAAATAAAGGTAATAAAATAATACAAAAGTAAGAAAAGCAAGCCCATTTGTTACTTAAACCATCTGCCAATTAAGCCATTGTATTAATCTGATGCAGCTACATGAATGTCTTACAATATTTTACATTTCAGGATCAATATTCTGTTCTTCTCTGATCAGTTAGTCACTGAATTTTAAATGGAGGATATTCTCAGTAGATGTCTTCTGGTGGAGTCCTTCACAGACAGTAGGAGGTCTGTGCTCCAGATGAAGTTGAGGCATTTTCTTTCTTTCCTTCACCCTGCTTGGTTTCAGACAATAAACCAAGGCGGGAGGCAGCTGTTGCCATGGGAGTGACAAGCACAGGTGAGAGCTCCCCAGTTGTTCCCAGGCGTCAGAACGAGAGTGTGGGACCATGGGCTCTGACACTGTTTGCATTGTTTCTGAGACATCCGTGTTAGCGCTCGAGTGTGCGTGTGACAGAGTTTGCCTGCTGTGAAAAATCTGAATGCAGGCTCATTTTCAGCTGTCAAACCTGATTTTTGTTTAGAGAAGAAAAGATTAGAAGAAAAAGACACTGGTGATTCTTCTGAGTACAGTTGCTCCTGTTTTTGATCTTTTGTGGAAATTCAAGTTAGTATTGCATTCTTAAAGTGGACCTGTTCTGCTTTACTTTATAATCTGTCATATGTGTGTATGTTTGTGTGTACATGTTAAGTCACAGTGACAGATGTTCATACTAAATGTGGCCAAACTTTACTGTAAACCACCCTACTCTAAACTAGGGGTGTCAAACATGCGGCCTGGGCTCCATTTCGGCCCTCTGGATGGCTTTGCGCAGTAAGGTCATTACCAATTCTGATATTTCAATAAAATGAATTATTATTCCATTGTCACAGCCAGTATTTCTAAATCTCAAACTTTTCTGAATCACAAAGATATAAAATGCCATTGTTTATTTAAGAAAACACTACATGTGACGGGTTTGTGTCTTTCCATTGTGTTCTGTACAATGACAGGAGACTGTGGAGATAAACTGAGATTTTTTTTTTTAAATTATACTTAAATTTCCTAGGACATCTCAGACTGCTCATCCTATGATTTGGAAATGAATTGCTCGTTAAATAGGAATAATTGAATGAGAAATGACACCTTCTGTTGTCTGGCAACATTTTAAGAGAGGCTGCCTTTTACTTTGTCTCATGGCTTTAGCTTTTTTAAAATTTTGGCTCTGTTGCAGGAGAAATTTTCAAATTTACTTCTTTAAACTAAAAGGGGAACATTCTAAGGGTGTTTTATTATGCAGTGGTTTTACTGGTACAGCCCATTTGAGATCAATCTGGGTTGTTTCTTCTTCTCCTTCTCCTGGCCACCTCCTTTAAGATTTGTCACAGTGAATCATCTGCCTCCATCCCACCCTGTCCTTTGCATACTCTGCTATGACACCAGCTCTCTGCATGTTCGCCTTCACTGCATCCATGAACCTTCTCTATGGTCTTCCTCTTCTCTCCCTGTCTGGCAACTCCATCTTCAACTTCTTTTGTCCAATATATCCAGTATCCCTTCTCTGCATGTCCAAACCATCTCAGTCTGAGCTGTCCCAGCATCTTCAGCTTTTCCATCTCCATGTCCACTTGTTGTTTTGTCAGTGCAATTTGGGTTGCTTGTGGTCCATAAACTGAAACTAGTTTTACTTCCCCACATTAAACACAGCTACACTTTACAAATAAACACATTGGGCCGCACCTTTTAATCATCGAATTCAGTGTTTTATGCAGTCCTATTGCCACAGGTGTATAAAATCAAGCACCTAGCCATGCAGTCTTCTTTTGCAGCCCTGGTTGTGAACACAGCAGTTCCACTTTAAAACTTTGAAAGAAACTGTTTTAGCTCCTCTCTTTGAGCCAACTTTCTTCTGATATGCTGCTCTTTGCAGAGAGTGGAAGAACTGATGAGCTGCACAGAAGCCCAGTATAAAATAAATAAGGATAATTTTGAACTGGGAATCATACAAAGCTTATCTAGTAGAAACCAAAAAAATATGGAGCTGGAAATGAGCAAACTAGGTCTACTTTAAGGTGAATAATATGTGTATATCTGAAATGACTCCATTGACATTTTTAGTGTATGTTTCCTGTCACTGTCTAACAAATCCCAGATTTCCTCCAATTAAAGCTTTACAACTCAGTTTGATCTTTGTGTTTGCTGCCCAGGATGGAAACATTTACAAACAGAAATCGTGTAAATTGACGTCACTGAGTTGCGCAAAAGCTGCAGTTGTTTGATTGCGGAAAGGTTATCAAAGGTTGCCAAAGATAGGAGAAAGGCAAAATATTTAATACTGTGAGTGTGCTGTTTGTTTGGTTTTTTTTGGTGGGTCAAGTCTGCAGTGTCTGGATTTGAAGCTGATGTGAAGCTCTTTGTCAAAATTCTAATTCATGATTTTGTCAGGTGTCTTCACAAAAAACATCCACCTAGTCCACCCTGAATCAAACAAGAGGAAAAGCATAAAAGTTGCCTTTGTTGTATTTTTAGAAGCGCTAATTTCTGTTTAGAATAATCGGAAAACAAATCCAGAATATTCCCAATATAATATGTGCTCTCTCATTTTTCTTTCCTTCCAGCGTCCTGGCATGCCATCTGGAGCGAGGATGCCCCACCAGGGAGCTCCCATGGGCCCCCCCGGCCCACCGTATGGAGGGAGCCCGGCAGTGCGTCCGGGACTGCCTTCCCCGGTGATGGAGCCCAGTCGTAAGAGGCCTGCCCCCTCCCAGCAGGTGCAGCAGCAGCAGCAGCAGCAACAGCAGCAGCAGCAGCAGCAGGCTGTCCAGAATCGCACCAGAAAGTGAGTTTGAATGAAACGGACCTAAAACTCCTGCCAAAAACACTGCATGGTGTGCATACAGTGACCCTTCATGTGTCTGCTTTTGTGTGGTCTGTGAGCTTAACAATGGCCGTGGTTACACTTTCATCTGGATGAACTTAGAATTTGATACGAGCTGCTCAATACTGCTTATTCCCTTTTTCTGACAATAAAATATACGGGACCTTAAGTATGGGAAGGACATTAAATGGTATACACTTGAGATTTTGGTCCTCAAATTGGTACGTAAACATGCTAATTAGCACTAAAGCACAGTAGAGGCTGATGGAAGCATCAGTTTTATAGGCAGTTGACCACATTTTAAGCTCAGAATGAAGCTAGAAACATTCAGGGGTCATTAATGTGATTACAATGGATAAATCTATGCAGGGTACAATTTGTAATGTACAACCCCAGTTGCGAAAAGGTTGGGACGCTGTGTAAAATATAAATAAAAACACAATGCAATGATTTGCAAATCTCATAAACCAAAATTGTATTAAAAAAATAACAGTATATCAAATGTTAAAAGTGAGACATTTTATACTAATTCATGAAAAATGCTTATCTTGAATTTTATGGGATTCCAAAAGAGTTGGGACAGGGCCATGTTTACCATTGTTCCCCCTGCATTCCCCTTTCTTTTAACAACAGTCTAAATATCTGGGAACTGAGGGGACGAGCTGCTGGACCTTTGGGAGAGGAATGTTGTCCTGCTCTTGTCTGATATAGGAATCCTTTTGCTCAACAGTCCTTGATCTTCTTTGTCATAGTTTGTGTTTACTTATGCACTAAATGTTTTTAATTAGTGAAAGGTCTGGACTGTAGGCAGGCCAGTTCAGCAGCCACACTTTTCTGCTGTAAAGCCATGCTATTTTAATATCTTGCTGAAATATGCAAGGCCTTCTCTGAAAAGATGTCACCTAGAGGGAAGCATATGTTGCTCAAAAACCTGTGTATATACCTTTGAGCACTGATGGTGCCTTTCCAGATGCACCAGTTGCCAGTACCATAGGCATGAATGCACCCCCATACCAACAGTGATAAAGGCTTTTGAACTGAGCACTGTTAATAAGCCAGATGGTCCCTCTCCTCTTTAGTCTGGAGCATGCAGCATCCAGAATTTTGAAAAAGAAATTGAAATTTTGATTAATTTGACGACAGAACAGTTTTCCACTTTGTCCCAATCCATTTAAATGGGCCCAGAGAAGACAGCAGTATCTCTGCATCTTGTTCTCATATGGCTTCTTCTTTGCATGCTGCATGCTTTAACCTGCATTTGCGGACGGCACAGACAGTGATTTCTAGAAGTGATCCTGATCCCATGCAGTGATTCCCATTGGAGAACCATGCCTGTTTGCAATATAGTGCTGCCTGAAGGCCCGAAGATCATGAGTATCCAGTATTGGTTTTCAGCCATGTCCCTTGCATGTAGAGATGTCTCCAGAATCTTTTGATGATATTATGTACTGGAGATGATGGAGTATTTAATGTTTTTGTAAATTTACAATGAAAAACATTTTGAAATTGCTCCACAATTTGTAGATGCAGTTTCTTGCAGACTCCTGAACTTCTGCCCATCTTTATATCTGAGAGACTCTACCTCTCTAAGATGCTCTTTTTGTACCCACATTATTGGCTTGTTACTAATTAACTTTCCTCCAGCTGTTTCTTTTTAGTACCATTTACATTTCCAGCCTTTTATTGCCCTTGTCCCAACTTTTTTGAGATGTGTTGCTGCCATCAAATTCAAGATGAGCTAGTATTTTTCACAAAATAGTAAAATGTCTCAATTTCAACAATTCATATGCTTTCTATGTTCTTTTGTG
>VUQH01080810.1:4605-36434 GCA_015106775.1 Etroplus canarensis | reverse complement strand
CTTGTGTTCTCAGCTGCATGCTGGGTTTATCCTGTACCTGAAAGGGTGTGTTGATGCGGCTGACCAGAGTATCCAAGATGTGGACGCTCTCATGACGGTGGAGGAGGATGAAGGAGAGGAAGGTCTGCAACAGGGCCGGCTCTGATACACTTCTCAGGAAGAGGTCCAGGTAAGCCGTGGTGGTCATCACCTCCTCTAAGGTCAGCTTTACAAAGGCAGGAATCAGTCAGAAGTGACCTTGTGTGATTGCCAGAATACATTTAGGTGTACATGCTCTTATATTAGCTCCTGTATTCATTTGTATCCTGTAATTGTTCTGTTTTGCACTGATTAAAGTAGTTATTGCAGATTAAATATTAAAGTATAATTCAGTATGACAGTAGCATTTTTCCTAAATAAAGCATTGATTTATGGAGATTTTATTATTGCATGTGCTGATGAGTGATTTAAACCACAGCTTGAACAAGAGAGGAACAGCATTATTTAGACTTAAATAAGAAGATACACTCATTTCTATTCATTAAATAATCTACAGCAAAGACAATCTGGGTCTTTCCACCATTCTAGTGCTTGTAACCTCACTAATAACTTTGTCTTGACTGTTTAATATGACTATTTTATTTTTTACCTTCAGACAGAGCCAAGTTAGTTTTCTGTTTCCAGTCTTTGTGCTAATATGATCAACTCAACTAATTCTTTGTTAGGGGGAGAAATTTTAGACATTTTTGGGAAATTAGTCATTTCTCCTTCTATCCAAGTATTTTTTTGCATATATTGTTGTTTAAACGTTAATTTTCCTTCAGAGTAACCTTGTCTTTCACAAACCATTTCCTGTAACTTGGATATAGTATCAACTTCCCTCTGGTATATGTACCCAGCATTACATGGAGGTGAAGTATACCAACCTTGTGGAGTGCTGGTGCAAGGACAGGCACAAGGAAACCATTGTAGATGTAACTAAGAAGCTGGTCTTTGATATCAGGGTGGGCCACCTGGGTACAGTCAGTATCAGGGTTCATGTCAGTCAGGAGTGCAGTCAGACAAGAGGTCACAACCATTCACCACACATAAATACATTTTTCATGAGGCAGAGCCTTGCTCACGCAGCTTTGGCACACATGCTCACCTGAATAACAGCGTTGCAGAACTCCAGCGAGTTGAGAAACTGGATGAGCGAGGGCATCTGGAGCCAGTCCTCTTTGTGCAGGCAGTGCCACTCTTCACTGGGAACCTCCAGCTTGGTGGGCAGAGATGAATACAGGCCACTTAACCCTGTGGCCAGCACCTGAGGGAGAGAGGAGAGTCAGCATCACAAATCAGATGTTGGCAGATCTGAGGTTATCAATTACAACTGGTCAATTTCACAGATCATCTCAAGTAGGATTTTTGTTTGCTTTTTAAATCCATGCTCTGATCATCCAAACTTTCTCTCCAGCACCCCAATAATGTTAACATTTGTGATTCAAAGTGAAATATCTTACTTTAGATTTTATTAACAGGGAAATTACCGATACTAGTTGTACCACAAAAAAATGGAAATTTCTTTAGTGCCATCATTGGGTCAAAATGCCCATTTTGGTTTTTGCATTTGTTCAAAAATAATGACACTCCTATCAACCTCAGCAATACTTTGTGTTTAGTGCTAACTAATAACATTAACCATTGTTTAATGAAGACTTCAAACACAGAAGGGAAAAAACCACAGCATGCTGGCATTGTGACATCTAGTTACCCAAATGATCGCATTTACCTAGCGCAGCTGTGTTTGAATGCAACCTCACAGAGCTGGACGGTTTACGTGGTTATAGACTTTAGACTATCACAGACTTTTACTTTACTATAAAATAATCGCATCCTTTTTTTTCTGTTTATCCAAGTCAGGGTTGCAGGGGGAACTGGAGCCCATTCCAGCTTCCAGGGTATACACTGGACAGGTCACCAATTTATCACAAGGCTAACACAGAGACAGAGAGACATAGAGACAAAGAGAGAGACAGAGACAGAGAGAGAGAGAAAGTGAGAGACAGAATGACAGAGTGAGACAGAAGAGAGTGAGAGAGAGAGAGCGAGAGAGACAGAGAGAGACAAAAAGAGTGAGAGAGACAGAGCAAGAGAGACAGAGCGAGAGAGAGTCACACCTGCAGCCAGTTTTACAATTGCCAGTTAACCTAGCCCTGTATGTCACTGGACTGTGGGATGAAGCTGGGGTACAAGGAGAGCATGCAAGCTCCACACAAAAGGGAACCAGCAGGCCGGTGGATTCACGCCCAGGACTTTTTTTGCTGTGAGGCAACACAGCAAAATACAATAATCTGTTTTATTAATTTAACAGTATTTTTAGAACATATCTTTGCCATCTGCTAAAGCAAATAGAGGTGTGCATTGTGTTTTAGAACTGTTTTCATCCTCTAAGACAGTTATATCTAACTACTCTCAGCCTTCACAGTAAAACTACACTGAAAGTTTTGCCTGCACTGTTGAAAAAGCACACTGCAATGTGCATATGCATCATGTAATATACATACACAGTCTATGAAAAATCATTTGACATAAACTGATTACAGAGGGAATATTATGGGCTTCATTAAACATTAATGAGGCAGTGTACCATATGGTGGAAATGATGCACACACATACAAACACAGCTTTTCTGCTGTCAGTTTTACCTTCGACTTCAGATTTATTATGGTGTTTTACTATTCACTACAAAGCAAAACATTACTGTAAATCACTTGTTGGTCTCCACTTTGTGATGTTGTAATGCAAATACAAGCGATGCAGCAGGATACAAATCACCTGCTGGTTTGTTCTCGCACAGCATACATATGGATTTATGCCTCCCACAGGTCAGCTTAGCTCTGAGACCTTTCGCAACATTTGAGCTGCAAAGTGTTCTGCATGTTATGCTAATGTATTAATTTCAAAATAAGATTCTGTCTTGTCTTGAAAATTCTGCATTGTAAATACCAAGAACTACTTCACAAACACAGAGTCTATACCAGTGCGGCCAAATCAAACTGTAAGATGAGTGCATCATTAATGTTGCAGTAAAATATACATTCTCTACAGCATTATTCCACTGTGCCCTTCTGGCGGCTGCTGGTGGAATCAATTAAATTTAGGCTCGTTTTACTGGCATCACAACAAAACCCACTTTTCATAGCACTGTCTGAAGCTGTGGGTAAATTGCATTATTTACATGGGATTATCTTACAGCCGTGGTGTAATCTTATAAATGCCACATATTTGGTGCCAGATTTTTTTTTACCCTTTTGAGTCAGTCCATGAACCATCTGCATTTTTTCAACTAATTATGACACCCAGTCATAGAAATGTAAGGGGAAAACAATACTGATGCTAGCGACTGAGCAAGAATTTTAAAGAAATTAGAAAGTGAGTCAACAAGTCAAAGAAATACAAGCAAGTTAAGGAAAAAGACAATGAATTTTCACTTTGGACTGACCGGACAGAAGTAGGTGTTCTCTGCTATGTGTTTGGCCACTCGCTCATTCTCAGCAGACAATGACATAATGAGGAGTAAGGCATCTCTGGCTTGCTGGCCCACTGTCCCCTCCCTATGAATGAAGGGGATGAGCAGGGAGAAGATGAGGAAGTTGGTGGCTCCCTGATCCTCGCTGGTGTGAAAAAACAGCTCCAGAATTGAAGGATCCTTTGCCAGAACGAAGCACAGCTGGTTGAGCAGCAACACCAGCTCAGCTTCCACCGCAGGTGCCGTAGCACCTGAACAGGAGGAGAGCAGCATCATGAGGGGCCGCAGGATGGGCTTGTGATGCAACAGAGGCTGGCGCGCCTGGCCCACAAGCATCTCGTACATCTTCAGCTGCTCCAGTTTCATGTCGTCTGTGAACTCTCTACGGAGGCTCCACACAAATAGGCGCTCCATCACGTTCTCCATCACCACAAACTCCAGGATGGGGCCCATGGCTCCAGCCTGACCACTCTCCTCCTCCATCAGCAGAAAGATCATGTGCTCCACATAGTTCTGCACTGCGCTTGCCTCGTCTCCAGGGATGGGGCCGAAACGAGGGCTGCCACTAGAGCTAGTGAGGCTGATGACACTGAGGGAGGACAGGGTGGAGCTGCTGCGCAGGGGATCATGCTTTTCAAGGATCTTCACTACCTACAGGTCGACAAAGGGGGAAAAAATTACTTGAACTGAGCACAGTAAAAGCCTTGTGTTTTTAAATGTTCATGCAGAAAACATAACTGCAAACTTTCCAATTTAATGAAAGAATTAAATAATTAGTTAATGTTTTGTCCATTTACTTTATTTGATAGAAAGGAATAATAACAGATGCTTTTCAGTCACCTAAAAAAGTGCCTGTCAGCAGTCAGGCTAACGTGCAAATAAAAAAATTGTTATATTTAATGTATCCTCAAAGTCTTTCCTCTCTGGGTTAAGATGTGGTAAATCAGTAAATTCAGCCAGTGTAGTGGCTGTTAAAAACCCTTAGCACCAACCACAGGTTAATACACAGTAGTGTAGGTGTTCTCTTGAAGTGGCATCGTGCATTTGAGAGCCACTTAGCAGACACTTGAGATAAACTTCAGTTCAGGAGTTCATTTTCAAAGAGGCAAGACATTTTTCCAGCTTAAATGACCGCATATAAATCCACTTGCTTTTTTGAACACTCTGCATTTTTAACTGTACAGATTTTCAGAGTTTACAGAAGACATAACGTCTGCTAAGCCCAGTGCCTTATTTCACAACTTTAAAGAAAGGGATCCAAATCCTCTCCAGAATTTTATAGGGTCTTCCTTCACCCCTGTTACATTTTCCCCACCAAGTTGCATTAAATACAGCTTGGCGGTTTCTGCATAACCTTGCTGTGAGAAAATAAATGGCAGTGATCACATTTCTTCCTTTGCTCTAGCCTTGGTTGAAAAATATAACAAAAGTCTGGGTTAAAATGGAGGAAACTTGTGATCAACCAAAGATTATTTTTTTAATAAAAGAGAAACGCTACTGTGGACTTTTGATGTTCAAAAACGAGAATTCTACCACTATAAATGTAACCTACTATATGCTATACTATAATTGTAGTCTATAGTACAAGTCAGCATTTCCTTTTTATGCACTTAATTTTTCATACAACACTTGAATGTAATGTTAAAGCATGGGGTATGCAACATAAACAGGTAAAATTCTTTTCCTTCCTTTCCAGATTAACTTTCAGCAGAAGTGGAGTGCAAGTAGACCAGCAACACTGTACAGATAAACTCACTTTGGTTGCATAGAATAAAACAGCCCTTTGTGTATCCAGTCCCTCCCGTCTGTGTGTCTGCTGTGTAGAAACCAGTGTCAATAATGGAGCCTGTGTCCCCAAGCTGACGCTGCTGCCATGACAATAACTGGCTGTGTATGAGATAACTGGGCATGGCTAATGGAAGCAAGACAACACAGTTTGTAATCCCAGCCTTAGTCTGATGGGGCTTAGCTCAGTGGAACAAGCCATAGGGATCAGCCCAGCTCAGGATCGCCTGCCATTTCTGAAGTGACTGGAAGGAAGCCTGGGTTAAGAATTTCACTAACTGAGCATATGGAGTAATGAAACCACAGTCAAAGGCCACTTTTTATTGGTTGTGTTATGGGTTGCTGCAAAAAAGGTGAAGGGCTTGCTGAATTTAACGCACAGCATTTCATTTACAGTGCAGCTGGTAACCCTGTCTTTTTTGTTGTTTTTCTAGGATTTGTCTGACAGGGCTGGCTGTATTCTCTATTGGTGGAAAAACCTCTTTGAAAATGAAACCAAGAAGTACGCTCAGGCTTAAATGTTCCCCTGATGAGTCCTACATATATAATGGATGCTGGCATAACAGTGCCATAAATATGGGAGGATGGTCAGATGAAGGTAGCATTGAATTGCCAGCTTCTAATGCCTCACTCACTGTGTTTGTGCTCTGCTAGAGTGACTTCAGTTAAGTATACATAGTTATAGCAAAAAAAAATTAAAGCAGTTGCAATGTACAAGTTGGGCTATTCAGAACAACACTTATGGCTCTGAGATCAGATTACTAAACTGCAAAAGTCCCATTTAAAACTCACTATTTCATACATAATAATAATGAAAAGCTAAGACTCCAAATGGCAAGTGTGAGAAAGGAAAGGGACGATTGTTGCCAGCAAGCAAAAGATCACTTAGCATGATGCAACACATAGAATGAGCTCTGTGATGCCTCGAGAGCAGCTGATAAGACCTGGCGAATGAACATAAACCTGATCTTCCAATTCTGAAACAGGCAGTGGTTCTTACACAGGGGCACAGTCGCTACTTACAACATGTTCCTCCAATTTAAGAGTTCTTCGACTGAAACACAATTCAACAGAACTCTTATCAGGTTAGACATTAACTAAGCATGAAAATAAAGACTCCGCAGGAGTGGAGTCGTGCTGCCAATTTGCCTAAAGCCAAAAAAGCTAATCTGGAGCAAGGAGTCCAGCCCCTAATTTTTTATTACAGCTATAGTCAAAATTTTAATGAAAAATGCAAAAGAAGGTGGAGGTTGCCACATGAATCTTGATGTGTCTGTTAATATTGTTTAGTATTAGCTGCACCAGGGTGGCTCTTTTTATTTCTCTGTTACATTTGAAATAAATGATCTTCATTTCAAATGCACAGTAGTCAACAAGACAAAATGACAGCTAGTTGTTTTTAGATACATGTATTTGGAAAATAAAGTTTTAACAGGATTCTATGCAGTCCTTTGAAAAAGTAAGTGCACCCTTTAATTCAATATATTGTAGAACCATTTTTAGCATACGCAGTACCTCATATATGCAATATATGCATATATGCAGTAATCCTTTTCTATAGAACTGAATCAGCCTCTCACATTATTGTAGAGGAATTTTGGCCCACTCTTCTTTACAACCTTGATTCAGTTCATCGAGGTTTGTGGGCATTCATTTATGCATAACTCTTAAGGTCTTGCTGCAGCATTCAGATTAAGGTCTGGACTTTGACACGTTGATTCCTTTCAGCCATTCTGGTGTAGATCGTTCGTCCTGTTGCATGACCCAGTTTCAGCCAAGCTGTAGCTGTTGGACAGATGGTCTTACATTTGACTCTAGATGACTTTGATATAAAGAGGAGTTCACGGTCAGCTCGATCACTGCAAAATGCCCAGGTCCTGTGGCTGCAAAACAAGTCCAAATCATCCCTCCTCCACTACGGTACTTGACAGCTGGTATGAGGTGTTTGTGTTAATATGCTCTATTTGGTTTTTGCCAAGCGTGGCTCTGCGCATGATGGCCAAACATCTCCTCTTTGGTCTCGTCTGTCTGAAGGACGTTGTTCCAGAAGTCTTGTGGTTTGTTCAGACGCAACTTTGCAAACCTAATCATTGGGGCCATGTTTCTCCTGTCAACCCTTCCAAATAGACCATCCTTCTTCAGTCTTTTTCTCATTTTACCGTTATGAACTTTAACACTTAATATGCTAACTAAAGCGTGTAGAGTTTGAGATGTAGCACTTGGGTTTTTTTCCCCATTTCTCTGAGCATTGTACAGTCTAACCTTGGGGTGAATTTGCTGGGACATCCACTCCTGAGAAGACCGTGGCATTGTCTGCCTGTAGATCACACTGGTTGATGATCAATTAGTCAAGGTCATTTGATTAACAGCACCTGGCTCCCACTAAGGAAGCAGTAATGGTTTACTTTGTTTTTCCACAGGGCTGCACAGAGTCCTGTGAAAATTCTTTTTCCACATGATTGTAATTGAGAAATAATAAATTCAAATAAACCTAAACCATTAAATGCTATGAGACTTTATGTATGTATCAAACAGCAGTGACTGTCTACAATTTTTGTGCTGAGCAGGTAATGCACAGTGAGGCTTTGAGACTTATTCCATTGAAAACATTCACACCTGCACTGACAACCAAAATTCCTTAATGACAAAAAAATCCAAAGATTCTATCCAGATAGGTTTTAAAGATACCTGTGAAAAAATTAAGCATGAGGCAGTTTTTTATACTATAAAGTTCTATTTTCTTAAAATTAAAAAAAGCATCCAAATTCGTCACCAAGTAAAAAGCGTCAAATTAACAACTGTGCAATCTACAGCTTCAGTAAGTTGCATGTTAGCCCAAGACTGGTTTTACAACCGATTACAAAACATAAATCTGAAAAAGTGTAAAAACTCTACTCTATATACATAGTGTTTACTGTCACATACAGTGTAGGTCAAATGGCATTTCTACTACAATTAAAATAGCTTAGAGGAAGCAAACACTTCTAACCAAATCACGCAAATAATCTCTATATATTATCTACAAGTATGTCAAGTGTTAACATGATAACAGCCAATATGGAATTCTGCTTGATTTTGATTGACTATGGATCAGACCTCTCTATGACAACTACAAATGTAATGTAAATGCTCTTTTATATCCTCGGTGTCTGGCCAGCCTCCCACCTCTATGTCAGTGTGGGTAGAGTTTGTTGATCTCTGTGTGGGGGAAGTGGGACTAAGAGGCTGCCAGATCCCATGGGGGTGAACAGGGGCACATGCTGCTGCAAAGAGCCAAGAGTCTGAGACTAGCAGCCACATGCTGCCAAGATTCCATTGGCCCTGACCACATAGCAGTTTACTTTTTTAGGAAAACTACTGGAGACACTTTTCATTCTCAGGTTTTGAGGAAAAAGTTAAGCACAATGTAGACAAGTTTATACCAACTTAATTTAATGATCTAAGCTTATTATAAGCTGTATGTAGTTCAAAGAAAACTATTCCAAATTTGGGATTCTTACCTCTCATAATTACACTTTTAATCAATGCACTTTTCTTGTGAAATACTGGATATAAGGTGTAAAAATCTTAAACTACTTTTTTTAGCTGATGCTTAGAAAAGCATGTTTGGAAGAATATTTTTTAAAAGAACAGTTTGACATCGCTTTCATTTACATTCCTGCCAAGAGTCAGATGAGAGGAAAAATGCTGCTGTCATGCAGGGACTTTAAGGCGGAAGGTGAAGCTTTGAGGTGATCAGTTTAACAAGAAGAATTTAGCTCTGCTCTTCATAAGTTCAAGACACAACAAATGCTCTAAAATCACTAACACACTGTATCTTGTTAGTTTAATCCAGGTCAAAGAGAATTTTAAAAGTGGCCCTATGCGGATTCACTTGGATTTACCCCAGACAGGTGCCAACGCAGAGTGCGGCACTAGCTCTGACTTTTGCCTTTGGTGAACCGGCACACATTTCATCAGGTTTACGTCAATAAAACCAGAGCTCTGTCCCCTCCCAACTCTGAAAAGATCAGGAGGCATATGCTTTCACTACTCTGATCAGAGTCCTGCTCTAAGCTGTACTGTATATAATGTACCTTTTGGCTGCTCCTTTGTATTTTCCTCCAAGAGGTTGCCACAGCGGTTTAATCCGCATTGGTAATTTGGCAGAGGTTTTACACTAGATGCCCGTCCTGACACAAGGGATGGTGAGAGGGGCTTGTGTCCCCACCTGGAACTGAACCAGGGACCTTTCGCTTGTAAGGCAAATGCACAAACCACTACGCTTCAGGGGACACTTGAAGCTCTCCATTATGCACTCTGCAAACAGACACCCTAAATCTCCTGACTACAACATTGTGAAAGCTTAATTCTAACCTGTGTATACTATATAAACAAAAGTATTAGGCCACACCTCTTAATCACTAAATTCAGGTCTTTCAATTAGTCCCATTGCCACCTTCTTCTTCTTGCTCCATTAAGGGGTGGCCACAGTGAATCCTCTGTCTCCATCTCACCCTGTCCCTTGAATTCTCTTCCCCAACAGCAACCCTAGTCCCATTGCCACAGGTGTATAAAATCAAGCACTTAGCCAGATTTGTTTTAAAAACTCCATATACCTGCCTATGGATTCATAATGGGATGTCAGAAAAGCTCCTGGAGGTGTAACATGTAGGTGGGCCGATACTTTTGTCCATATAGCGTGCATGCATGATGTCAGTAGCCACAGACATCAATGATTCCAACTTTTGGACTACCAATTCTGTGGAGCCTTGTCAATGATAGCTTTGTTTCTATTATTGTTTGTGTACAGATTTAACAAACATGTTCATTAGGTTCCCAGGATTTTACAGGCACATCACTAAAATTCGGAGAACCAGGAAAGCAGTTCCCCTTGCTTCTTGTATGCAAAACTAATGTAATGCAATGTTCACATTTTACACTCAACAGTGGTGGGAATGTTAATTTGGTGCTGGTGTTTTACCTGAGCCCAGTGGTTCTTGAACACAATCATGCAGGTCTCTGGGTCCACCCCTTTCAGGACCACAGACTGTCCATCACGGTTTCCATTGGCAACCACAGAGGCCATCATGGTGACCAGATCATGTGTGGGTTAAACCATGTCATAGGCAGGACAGGGAGGACTTTCCTGGCTGCTTACTGGGTGCTACCACAACCACAGAAACAGGAATAATCGCAGAAGAAGACCTGGGGAGTAGGAAAAGAAAACACAAGATGACATCATACACAAAACCACAAAGGGTTGCTTCATAAAAATCACAGCACAGATATGATGTTATGATAGGGATTGCTGCAAAATGCTCCTTCTCTCCACTTCTGCGTGGAAAGCAACTATGCTAGGCATGCAGAGAGAACAATAACAGGCAAAGTCAGATGACTCAGTAGAGGAGAGAAAGAGAGGCATCAAGCTTTGCTTCACAGTCGCCTGCTGCATTCTGCACTTCGGACTGAGCTGTCAAATCGCTTTTGGAATATCTCCTACGCCCCCACTGGATTCCTGCAGGCCCCCTGACATCACTCTCATTACAGAAACATTTTGTGACATCAGAAGACGAGCAGCAACTGGGTGTGAACTACTTTGGCTGTGTGTGCTGATCAAGGAGGGTCAGAAAAAGAACATTAGTTTTGTAGATCAGACATGATTTTGGTATGTCCTGTTTTTATTTCTGCATCAGAAATACTACAATTACAACAGTTATGAAAGTACTGCTTGAACTGCATGTTTGGATGGATGGATGGATATATATATATATATATATATATATAAAAATTTTAGGTGAAAATAACCAGAGGGTGGCTTTGCAGAGCTGTTCCAACACTCACATTGGCACCATGGAAATTTGGAAGATGCCCGTTTTTTTCCCAGAAAGGAGTTAATTTGTTGTTTCCCTTGGAGAGAATGTTACTAAAAAGAATCATATTGCCAAAACAAGGTTTCTTTCACAACACTAGGAACAGAATGAGAGTTGTGCTAAACAACCAAAACAATACTGGGAATAAATTGCATTCTCTAAGCATCCATTTTCAATGTGTGTTAAGATAGAACTGCTAAGTTAGCAAATTTATCATATTAGCCTACTGTTCTGTTATCCATTTTACACTATGATAAATTTTATTAGAAGTGTTTAGAAGCTTTGAAAAGGAAACAAGACTGAGGCCAGTTTTATTCTTTAATGTTTTACCCATTTAGTGGATCTCTGTCCCTTTAGACTAATAAGTTGAGGTGGTAGATCTTTAGGACTCATTACTGGGAACAATAAGAAGTGTAGAGAAGGTCAGAAGGAGTTGCACTGTGTCTTTTTGGATCTAGAAAAAGCATTTGATAGGGTGCCAAGAGAGGAACTGTGACATTGTATGAGGAAGGCAGGAGTGGCAGAGACGTATATGAGGGTGGAACTAGACATGTATGAGGACAGCGAGACAGTGGTGAGGTGTGTGGCAGGAGTGAACATTCAAGCAGGGGTGGGATTATGGACAGATTGACGGGTAAGGTCAGGCAGGAGTCTTTGTGAACTATGATGTTTGCAGACGACATTGCGATTTGTAGCGAGAGTAGGGAAGAGGTGGAGGTATACACTGGAGAGAAGAGGAATAAAAATCATTAGAAGCAAGACAGAATACATGCATGTGAATGAGAGGGAGGAAGGTGGAATGAAGCTGCAAGGAGTAGAGGTAGTGAAGGTGGATGAGTTTAAATACCTGTAGTCAACCATCCAAAGCAACGGACGGAGCACAAGAGAAGTGAAGAAGAGAGTGCAGGCTGGGTGGAGTGGGTGGATATGAGTTCCAGGGGTGTTTTGTGACAGAAGGATAGCAGCAAGAGTGAAAGGGAAGGTTAACAAGATGGTTGAGACCTGCAAAGATGTATGGTTTGGAGACAGTGGCACTGACGAGGTGGCAGAATTGAAGATGTTGAGATTTTCACTGGGAGTGACCACAATAGACAGGATCAAAAATGAGTACATCAGAGGGACAGCTCAGGTAGAGCGGTTTGGAGACGAAGTCAGAGAGGCAAGGCTAAGATGGCTTTGACATGAGCAGAGGAGGGATAGTGGATATACTGGACAAAGGATGTTGAAGCTGGAGTGACCAGGCAGGAGGAGAAGAGGAAGACCACAGAGAAGGTTTGTGGATGTAGTGAAGGAGGACATGCAGAGGGCTGTTGTGAGGGAAGAGGATGCAGGGGATAGAGTTAGATGGAAGCAGATGATCTGCTGTAGTGACCCCCAACAACAACAGCAGCTGAAACAAGAAGAAGACCAGGAACAATAGCTGTGTTTTGGAAATCCATGTAGCTGTTAATATGGGTCAACTCACTGATAGAGCCACCCCTAGAGCTCAGCCACAAGCCTGGCTAAAAACAAACTCTCCATTATCCAAACAATGACATGACATAGTACATTTGTCTGCGAATACTAACACAATGACAGGGGCAAGTTCAGCTGTCCCACCACCCAGGGTGATATGGACTCCATCTCCACAGGAGATCAACTGTCACACACAGTCAATGCATAACATGATGCCAATTTACAGCTCCTAAACGAGTTGCTTAACCAGTCACAGCTCACCCTTTTCACTTTCATAGAAGATAGGCTCACTTTGCTAGGCAAACTTTCACCATCTGCTTTCATTTAGGATTGAATGCAGGCTGGTTAGTCTTGAGAAGGAATGTGATAGCAGCATGGAGAGTGTGTATAACTGTGTGATGGTAGGATTTCTTACCTTGTGTGAATCATCTTCACAGGGACGGGTCACTAAGCAGACAAAGATCTCATTCTTGTCCTGTCGCACAAAAAAGAAAACATATGAAGATATGTCAAGAGAGGAGCAGGAAGTGAGTGTCTGTGTGAGAGGCGAGGCATGGTGGGAAGTGACTGGACATGAGTAAGCTGCTCCGAGCACCAGTTGGATAGAGATGAAGAGGAGGAGGTTACAGGGTGGGAGCGAGGGAAGAGAAGGGCAGGAAAAGCAAGAGTGGGAGGGAAGTAAAACGGAAAACCAGTCTGAGAGACAGTCTGCAGAAAATAAGAAGATACAAATTACAGCAACAAACACTGGGTGTAGAGCAAAGATTAAACACACTATGTGTCAGCAGTTCATGTTTTTAAGAATTTATCTCTAGCACATCCTTGCGATGGCAATACAGAACAATAACATGATTGTCTTTCTAATTAGTTCTGTGTGATGCAACTGTGAGAGGCCAATCGCCCTCTTTGGCACAAGCACCATCCATCGTGCAAAATACATCACTCAAGACAGCAGCCTTAAAACTATCAGAATGGAGTTTTTATTTGTGCGCATTATAATAAAGAGTTATTAAAGCTGTGTGCTCCTTTTGCTTTGTGGTTTGAGCAGTTACAATTCAAGAATGTGCCTTTCTTGGAAAGTGTGCAACTTTTCCTAAAGCGTGATGTCGTGTAAACATCAAGACAGAGGGAGCAGGAATGAAAGAGGTGATGGGTGTGTTTGTCTGTATGTGTGTGTGGGTGAGGACACGCACCAGTCCTCAGAAAAGCACACAACCAAGTGTTTGATGACTCGTCCCTAGCTCAGTTTTTTCCCTAGCAGCACATCTTAGAAACCATCCATCGACCTGCACGCCCTCTAAAAATCACATAACAATTTTGAATAGATTTTTCTTTCCAGTTTTGTTCATTCTTGTCATTAATAACTAAGCTACATGTAGTTCTCATCTTCTCCAAATGTGGCTTTATTTTCCTGTTTATGGGCCTGTCAGCAGATCTTAAAAAGTGGTTGCCAGGCTGGCAAACAGCAGTCAGATGTTGACTGTAAAAGCTGAGAGAACAGCTGCCATAATTTAATCATTTATAACTGGAGTGATAACACTGCTGTGTAATCATACTTCCTAAAAATTCAGAATTAGATGTGTTAATCATTTATATTTGGCTGCATTTTCACCTCTCACTCAAAATGGGATTAATGTTTATAAAAAAAGCTAAAAGGGAAGGCACTGTACTGACCAAAAATGACTTCTAACACATGTCCATGAAGTACATGTCAAGTATTAAGTACAAAGAAAATATGTCAGAAAATATGTTTGAGGTACTTTAGAAATCAGTTGTGATATACAGTTTGTTCACCTGAAAGCACAAGCCTTTCTTGCCTATAAAAAGTAATCTGGTTACAGGTTCAGCTAAATGTTTTACATTTAATTTGATCTGCTGATATATGATACACAGGCAGAGAGTGAGAAAGATCAAGACAGAAAACACACAAAGATGAGAGTTTGCATGACAGGAAAGGACCGTCAGGCCATTTCTTTAGACTGCGTATAAAATATGGATGATTTAAGCTTCCTTGTCTGAAAAGTGAAATTGCCTTAAACCTGAATCCTCGCTCATGACCAGCAGGGGGCACCTCTGCCAGTTGAAAAATTGAATACACGCCTACGGAAAAACGTCTGGTAGCTCCCTTGCTGGTGACCTCACTAAACACTTTTCTTCTGAGTTTTTGTTCTCAGTTGGTAGTTTCAGGTCTTTTTGAACACAACATGGTGTTCATTTTGTAAATTATGCTTCCCTTTAGAGTAAAAAAGGAAGACAAATCAGGATATGCCTTAGAACGTGTTTGAACATTACCCTATTAGTGTGCACTGACAGTTTCTAAGTCTGCTAAAGAGCTGAAGGTAAAATAGTAAGTCATCTAATTTACTTATTTTAACTTCATTATAGTGCTACTAACCATCTCAGCGTGTTTTTATATGTAAACATGATTAATGTTGACAGCAGACTCTTTAGATACATTAGCTAACTGTTGCAGTTTATTAAACACACACACACAAACACACAATAAAAACACAAAATTCCCTGATGTTTAGACTCAGCATACTACTGGACTTCTGATACATTGGTGGCAACCCTGCCACTAGCACACAAGCATCCAGCCATCCATTTTCTGCTCCTTTTCCAGGTCATGGGGGTAGCAGTCATCCAGAGACATCCAGACCTCCTTTTCCATGGCCATCTTCTCCAGCTACTTTGGGGGGAAATCAAGGGGTTCCAAAGCCGGCTGAGAGATGTAATCTCTCCAGTGCGTCGTGGGTTTGCTCTGGGGTCTCATCCTGATAGGCCGTGCCTCACCTAGGAGGCATCCTGGACAGATGCCTGAACCACCTCAACTGGCTCATTTTGATGTGGAGGAGTAGCAGCTCTACTCTGAAACGATACCAAACGATCGGCCTCCTCACCCTAACTCTAAGAGAGAGCCCAGATATCCTTTGGAGGAAACTCATTTCAGCCGCTTGTATTCATGATCTCATTCTTTGATTCACTACCCAGAACTCATGACCATAGGTGAGGGTAGGAACACAGATAACCTCAGCTTTCCTCTTTACCGCAACATACTGGTATAGTATCTGCATCACTACATATGCCACACCAAGCCATCTTTCAATCTCCTCCACTTGGGGCAGCAACTCATTTCTGACCTGAAGTGGGCATGCCACCTTTTTCTGGCTGAGAACTATGGTCTCAGATTTGGAGGTGCTAATTCTCATCCCAGCTGCATCACACTCAGCTGCAAACAAACCCAATACAAGCTGGACGTCATGGTTTAATAAAGCCAAGAGAGCCACATCTTCCACGAAACACAGTGACAAGATTCTGAGGCCACCATACCTGACACCGTCTATCCCCAAACTCCCACTCATCCTTGGATATCCTCAAGAGGATATTCACACAACAGTCAATGATACTAGTGAAAAATAAATAAATAAATTAAAATTTTAAAAATAACAATTTTTTTTTAAAAAGTTTAAAAAATAATTTACATTTTTAAATAAATAAAAAATTATACTAGTGTAAAAAATAAATACAAATTTAAAAATTTTAAAAAATAATTTAAAAATTAAAAAAAAAATAGATTTAAAAAAATGATATTAGTGTTTAATACTAGTGTACTGATTGTACAAGGAAAAATAGTTTAGATTATTATGTCCTGAGGCTTTATACCCTGAGCAAAAGGTTATTCAAAAGAACAAAGTAAATTGCATTATATTTATTGAGATAGTTGGATTAGTTTTGTTTACTTTTTGCCGCACCCCATCCATTGTTCTCCTTTGCTTATGTATCAGCATCACTTCACCTCTCAAGTAAATTTTCAACCATTGTTCAGACTTACTGATACAAAGGAAGTTGTCAAAAGCTCCCAGTTCCAAATTATTTGTCTTTTGGCATTAGTAAAAATAATTTGCAAGATTAGTTTCAGCCATGATTAGCTGCTCTCAGACAACAATACACATGATACACAACTCCTCTCAAATCTCCATGTGGTACTGCCAGTTTCAGTCTTTATTTATTATCCAAATAGGTCAAGACTTGGGCTAAGCAACTCAATACACCAACAACTGGCACTATGCCCCAGCACCTCATACTCACTCAATACAATCCAGTGGGTGTCTGAAAACAACACAGGAACAAAGCCACTTTTTGTGAATTAAAACATGCTTTTGGAACTAATCTCATTCTAGGCCTGTTATGGAAAGTCGTGGCCTACATTATGGTCTCACTTACAGTACCTGCTGTCATACTGTTACACTGAAGGAGAGCCCACTGTTACCCAGAAGTCATTGTTCTGCTAGCTTAAAATAACCTGAAATACAATAAAGCCAGAAACCAGATGGCAGAGCAAAGGCTAAAATACAGGCTGCCGAAAACAGCATTTGTTTGTGTAAATCTGTGAGCTGGTTCTAAAATAGTTTCTTAAGCAGTGATCCAATTATGGGAATTTGATAATTACATGTTTGTTGCTTCCACATTACAGTCATAGACATGATGGCAAGGACAGAAAGATGATGCTCACTTCTTTGCTACATAAAAGGATATTTTTATGTTTCTGAAACAATGGCAGTGTTAACAAATTTCAGTTTATAATCTCTCTCTCTCTCCCTCTCACGCTATATAAGAACACATGGTTTGAAAATTCAAATTTATTTCTGCTCAAGGGAAGCAGCGTCATTAACAAGCAACGTGCAAAACCAGAACCTCAAGATCCCTCACAACTCACAGGTTACTGTAATGTGTTAAGTACAGAAAGAAAGAAATGGGTTTTCTTATAAATGGTTGTCTGTATACACAAACTAATGAGAATGTAAATTCAGTTAGAAATCAAGAAGGTGGTTTACAAACAGTCAAGGACAACGGCCTTAGTTCTTGACCAGCCCTAACCTAGCTTAAGACATAATTGTGCCAAAGATAAACCTAGTGAAACCATTTTTGTATAGATGGAAGAGGGGCACATGCAAACATTCATTTTATGAACACTGCAATCCAAAGGAATACTCTAGAGGATTTGCTATAAAAGTGCCCATAAATCTTTAACTATGACCTTGAGCACAATTTAGGTGAGGACCGATTAGGTGACTCACGTGTGTAATTTTTACTAAAATCTGACCAACACTCTAAAAAGGAGTAGCAATTCTTGTGAAATGTGGATGCATAGATCTGGCCCTTCAGCCAAATGAGCTAACAATGTCGCTGATTTGTGTTTTCCCAGATCAAATTAGACATTTTGGTTAATCTGAAACTTTAAAATCCAATTTATGTTGTCAAATCTAATGTCAATCAAGCCAAATGAGAGCAAAGTACTCAAAGACATGTTAAATAAAAATGTTTTTTGTGTTTTTTTCCTAGTCTGCATATCCATTTGTTCCTGTAGGTCAACACACTGAAAAGTAATGCACACACAACATTACAAATCCTAAATTCAATAGAATTCAAAATGAATTAACAATAAAAATCAAAAGCTGTGACAAAAACCAACATGAATCTCCTTGTATTATTTCCAAGTAACTGAGCAGCCACCGTACATCAATAATCAAAGCTCTGTCTGGTTTCTTTACCTTTTCTCTGGCAATTTTTATTGCCAAACATCTTTTCTATGTCAACAGAAGAAGTTATTTAAATAATAGTCAGAAACCCATTTTAATTACAACATTGCACCATTGTCACATAGCCATCTGCAAAAGGTTGCACTGGTTTAAGTAATTACTTATTATCACGACACAGATACTGCTGGATATTAGACATCTATTATTTCTATTCAGTGAGGATGTTTATAAGTGGTGTAGCTTAAAGAGCAACACTCCCAAAGTAAACATGAAAAGAATAGATGAGCTCTGAAAGAATCAAAATAAGATAAAG
Source organism: Etroplus canarensis (assembly GCA_015106775.1). Lineage (NCBI taxonomy): Eukaryota > Metazoa > Chordata > Actinopteri > Cichliformes > Cichlidae > Etroplus > Etroplus canarensis. The sequence continues at coordinate 17,999 of VUQH01080810.1, read as the reverse complement.
CCACAGACTGATGAGAGTAAACATGATATAAATATAAAAAAATAAAAAAACGTTCGCCTCTCTGGCTTTTGTCGTCTCGTTTCTGATCTGGTTTCGGGTATTGTCAGCTGTCTGCAATCCCAGGTGGTTTGATAAACAAAGGTGTGTCCTGTGCAAATAGCTGAAAGGTAGGACACACCTTTAACTCAGTAACGATCATATTTCTTGCTAAACAGGAGTTTTACACTTCAAAGAAGGTTTGATCAGCTGAGCATTAAATGATGTATTATGCATCTTTTCTAAATGTGCCATTTAAAGGTGAACTCCCATCAACTGAACACGTGTTCAGAGAGGAGAAATTTACAGTGACCATGACAACCCAGGGTCAGGCTCATTAAAGTGATAGCAGCTACTGAAATATTTAGGGCTACAGGTGAAACTACTAAAGGGTAAGACTGTCAGACCTGAGTGTTTTTACTACTCGCTGTCCTAATCCAATCAGTTGGAAGAAGTCAGAACATCAGTAACAAAGCAGCTCATCCAGCTCACGATCCCTCATAATTCACAGGTTCTTGTAATGTGGGAATAAGTCATTAGTTTTCTTGTCACTGGTTTCATGTGTAGCAAACTAACAAGCAAAATCCTTTGAATAAGACATACTTCTTTTAATTTTATTTAGGGCACCTTGGCGGTGTTCAGGGTGATGGTGGCAAAAGAACACCTCTCCAGTCTTCTTCTTCTTTTGGCTGCTCCTGTTAGGGGTCACTACAGCAGATCATCTGCCTCCATCTAACCCTATCCCCTGCATCCTCTTCCCTCACTCCAACCCTCTGCATGTCCTCCTGACTCTTCTCTGTGGTCTTCCTCTTCTCCTCCTGCCTGGCAGCTCCATCCTCAACACCAGTTGTCCAATATATCCACTATCCCTCCTCTGAACATGTCCAAACCATCCCAACCTTGCCTCGCTGACTATATTTCCAAATTTCTCAACTTGAGCTGTTCCTCTGATGTACTCATTTTTAATCCTGTCTATTGTGGTCACTCCCAGGGAAAATCTCAACATCTTCAATTCTGCCACCTCCAGCTCTGCCTCCTGTCTTTTTGTCAGTGCCACTGTCCCCAAACCATACATCATGGCAGGCCTAACTACTGTCTTGCTAACCTTCCCTTTCACTCTTGCTGCTATCCTTCTGTCACAAAGCACCCCTAGCACTCATCTCCACCCACTCCACCCTGCCTGCACTCTTGTCTTCACCTCTCTTGTGCTCCGTCCGTTGTGTCGGATGGTTGATCCCAAGTATTTAAACTCATCCACCTTCATTACCTCTCCTCTTTGCATCTTCACCATTCCACCTGTGTCCCTCTTATTTATGGACATGTACTCTGTCTGGCTTCTACTGACTTTCATTCTTCTTCTCTCTAGTGCATACCTCTACCTCCTCCCTACAGATCAATGCCATCTGCAAACATCATAGTTCACAAAGACTCCTGCCTGACCTCATCTGTCAACCTGTCCATCACCATTGACACTCCTATTGCACACCTCACCACTGTCTCACTGTCCTCATACATGTCCCGCACCACCTTCACATACTTCTCTGCCACTCCTGACTTCCTCATACAATTCCATGGTTCCTCTCTTGGCACTCTATCATACGCCTTCTCTAGATCCACAAAGACACAGTGCAACTCCTTCTGACCTTCTCTATATGCACTTTCTAAGCAAACATTGCATCTAACGTACTTTTTCCTTGACATGAAGCCATACTGCTGCTCGCTGATGGTCACCCCCCTTCTTAATACTAGCTTCAATAACCCATATCTTCATGGTATGGCTCATCAACATACAGCACTGCACATCACCCTTATTCCAGTACACCTCCACATATCTGAGTCCAAGGTGGATCTTGAAAATTGGCCTTTAACACAGGCGAGTCTTGAACCAGCAACCCCCAGCAGCACTCTGGTTCCCAAACGTCCTCCAATGGACTGAGACACTGCTGCCTCAAATGGAGAGGTGAGACAAAGGCTGCCCATTAGAGAAACCAGGGGGCAATGTGGGGGTTTAGTGCCTTGCTCAAGGGCACCTCACAGGCTCAGAAACAGTCTCATCCAGGACAAATTGATCTCATTCACCACCAAGTGAAAGTGCTTGAGTTCAGGAGTTTTAGGACCACATGGTCAGTAGTAACCATGTCCATAAAAGCATGAAAATATGTCATAGCATATACAATATTGCTGATATTAGCATAATAGTAACAGGAGGCCCCAACCATGGCCCTCCCCATCATTGTGATGAAAATCTGTAATTTAAGCTTTAGTTTAGTCTGATTCTTCTAAAGATGACTGAACTGACAAAGTGATCAATACACTGGTGGTTGAAGGGAATAATACACATAAAATAAACAGCTTTTTTTAGCTCATTCGAACAAACCACCCAAGCACTAATGCTTGGTGTCCGTTATCATACGTCCACAGAATTGGTACTCCTGGAGCACTCGTCAACTTTTAGTTAAACTTATAAACAATGATCAACTAATGGGTATTCGCCCCAATTGTGTTCAAGGGCAAAGTCATATTTGTTGTTTTACGAGCACTTTTACATTTTTACACAAAATAGCTACTCCTTAGACTATTTCTCTGTATTGCAATGTATATAAATGCATGTTTGTATCTGAAAACCTATACACAAACCCCTAATAAGCCTTGTTTATGGCATAATATTGTGTTAAGCGAGATTAGGGCCTCCAAAATGTGGGACCACCAACAGAACCACTCCCTTCATGATCATAAGTAATAAGATCATGATCATCACCATCTAACTGGATAAAAGTGGTGTGCAACATGTGTGGCAAAGTGACATTTCAAGCTATCACGACGCTATTATGTTTTAAAGAAGTGATTTATTTAACAAATGTGGCTGCTAATTTATCCAAGATTCTTTATCTAAATTGTAATTTCCAGAAAACACAAAGATTGCACCTTGTGGTAGGAGTTTCATAAGAGAGATAGATCGATCCATGTATTTTTTTTTGTACCACACTTAGGTTCTTTCTTAGTCTCACCATGCGTTCAGTGATGTCAAGACGGCATGTCTGGATTTTCACACGCACATTAAGGCTAACAAGGTGTTGGCTGTTTGTGTTTGCTTTGGAACTTGTTTCTCGGTCATCAAGAGAGATGAGATTCATTAACATGTCCAAGCACAGATGCTCAGTTCAGCTTGGAGGAAAGAAAAGGAGGATGGAGCAAAAGAAAAAAAAATTAATTACAGTCATACCTAAAGCCTGAAGGGAAAAATACTTAAGCAACTGAGCTCTGTACATGGAGGGGATAACACTAACAGAGTCTGACCAGAGGACATAACAACCCATATGTTTCAATCTAAGTCATCCAACTGCTGCGGCTCTATTTTGGTCTATCAGTAGGAGATAAAGCTTGAAAAAGCTTTTTATTGCAGGCAGAGCGATAAGACAGTATCCCCCTTCCTGCAACTGATATGAAGTGTGAAGTCATCGTTTACTTGAATGTGCACAAGTCAGTGCATGTGCAGTATGTGTGCTGACTGAGTTTTCACCGCCCAGCATGTGAGGTGTGACCTTGAAAAACACAGAATGACTACTGAATCGTTATTGGTAAACTTTTACCAGGTGTGGGACAAAAAAATTGATACAGCCGTATCTCTCATAGCTTCTTTTTTCAATGCATTTTATCAAAACATTCACTTTGACTCTTTGTGGTGTTTATCAAATTAATGAGAAAAGTGAACATGATGTACATAATTATAAGAGTTACCACAGTGACATCAATCAATACCTAACTTCTGCTTTTTGGCTTTTTATGGGAATGATGAGCCCGTCCTACCACTAGAAGGCTGTGCCAAGAAGGGCATCCGACGTAAAAACGGTGCCAAATTACCGATGTGGATTCAACCGCCCTTCGGAGAAATAAAAGAGAGCAGCCGAAGGCATTTTTTATATTGTGGCAAGTCTTATAACGTTGCAGTGTATTCAATTTTGTAGAATTGCCACATTTTGATATTGCCTAGCAACATATGATAGTATATTGTGAGTCATTCTGTGATTCACACCCCTTCATGAAAATTTCCTGTGGGTAATACTGAACAGCATTTAACAAGATTAAGTCTACAACCATGCTAACAGCAGTGTGTGGCTGTGGGTAGAACAAAAAGGTTTTAGTTAAATGACAGCTTACAGAGTGATTTTTAGAACCACAACACTAGCATTTCCCACCCAGCCACAAGCCAGTGGGCTCTTAGTGCCAAATCACATATGTCATTCATCAGTAAGATTTCCATACCAGATCCAGACAGATCAAGACCCAGTAAAGAAAAAACAGTTTTACAAACTAATGTCAATTAAAAATATACGAGGGTAAATAAATGTTTGCATAATTATTCACACTCTTTAGGTCAGTATTCAGTAGATGCACCTTTGGCTGCAATCAGAGCTCTGAGTCTGGAGATGATGTGTTTCTGGTCATGTGCAGTGTTTGGTGAATACTAAACAGTGTCTAGTTTGACAGTCAAAAAGCTCCATTTTTGTCTCATCAGACCAAAGAATCTTCTTCCAATTGACCTTAGAGTCTCCCACATGTCTTTGGGTGAATTCCAGGAGTGATTTCATAAGCTTTTTTCAGCAGTGGCTTTTCTTTGCCACACTCCCATACAGGTACGACTGGTGAAGAACTTGGGCAACAGTTGTATGTACAGTCTCTCCCATCTGAGCCACTGAAGCTTTTAACTCCTTCAGAGTGGTCGTAGGTGTCCTGGTGGCCTCCCTCATCAGTCTTCTTCTTGCCCAGTCACTCAGTCTGTGAGGACGGCCAGCTCTAGGCAGATTTAGAAAAGTGCCATACTCCTTCCATTTCTTAACGATGGATTTGACTGAACGCCGTGGGATGTCCAGTGAGTTGGAAGTCTTTTTATAGCCATCTCCCGACTTATACTTTTTATGATCTTTTCTCTGAATTGCTTGGAGTGTTCTTTTGTCCTCATGTCGCAATTGCAGCAGGAATACTGATGAACCAGAGACTGGACCTCCCAGACACAGGTGTTTTTATACTACAATCACTTGACACACATCAGCTGCACTCAGGAGAGCTCCATTTCACTAATTATGACACTGCTCGAATCAACTAGGTGGACCTCTGTTGAATCAGGTCAGTCCCTTTAAAGGGGAAGAATATTCATGCAAACATTTATTTACCTTAATTAATTGACAGTCTGTAAAACTCTGTTTTCACTTTGACATGAAAGAGGCTTTTTTTGCAAATTCTTGTCAAAAAACAAATTATATTGACCATGTTATTATAGCAATAAAAGGGTGAAACATCCAGAGGGGGGACTTTTTATAGGCATTGTATATTGTAGGATGTTGAAGACTTGAGCTGCCAGGCAGGGGGAAAAGATAAAGCCCAAAGAGAAGGTGTATGGATGCAGTGAAGGAGGACATAAAGATGACTCGTAACAGAAAAGGATGCACGGAACAGGGTAAGATGGAGGCAGATGATCTGCTGTGATGACCCCCTAAAGGGACCAGTCTAAAGAAGAACGCCAGCATTTGCCAGCTGAGCTACAAAGTAAGAGATGCTGGTTCTGGAAGTGTTTTCCCACAGTATTCCTATTTCACTTTTACAGGTTTATTTGGGAGCTTGCATTTTTAATTTTCTAAGTTTTGTTTATGAGCAACAGTGCATTTCTGTCACTTCTAACAAATTCAAAATAAAGTAAATTCATCTTTGTGTCATTATTACTTGCCCCAAATTTGCAGAAAGGCTACCAAAAACATGGTCTCTGTACATTTTTTGTTTTTTTTAATCAGCAGTTCATGTTTTTTTCTTCCCTCTCTGACCCTCACAGGTTAAATTACCACACTGTATGTGGGCTGGTGACATCATTCCTCCATTCATGTTGGCATGGGAATACTTTAGCCTGTCTGCACACTACAACAGGCTCCTGTCAGTGATAAGACTGTTTTGTGTGGCTATATCCTATCTCTGCTCCTGCTGCTTCCTTTGTAGCTCATTTGCATCATAACTCACTTGCTGATAAAACACCCATATTTGCATGCGGGATGGAAGGGGAAGGACAGTAGATACAAGGCGCTTTTGAAGTTCAGAGATGTTTATCAGATGACAGAAAGCTGCAGCACCACACTTGCATTACTGACCATGTCGATAAAAATTGAGTTCTTTTTAAAATGCAATGTTTCACAGCTAGCTCTAGAACTGGTACTGTCCGTTTTTGCTCTCTAACAACTTACTTTTCTTTTCCTTCCGAACAAGTTCAGTCAAGACAAGTCTGTTTTAGCCTTAAAGCACCTGAGCACTTTTCCTATACAATTATTTTTATTTTGCACAATTTTCAAAGCAAAAGAGATGCAAAACAAAACCACACGGGATGGCAACTTTTGTCAGAGTAGCAAATGCCGGTCTTCACACCTGAACAATAATTTTTCAGTATTCCTGAATCAGAGGACAAAAATGCAGGTTCCACAAACAAAACTTCATTCCAGTTCACACTTGGGCAATACAAGTGGTTCAACCAGACTGAGTGACAGTCAGTCTATTCTTTCCACAGCACAGTTACAACACAGAGGGTCTGTGGAGAAAGTGGGTGCATTTCTTTCAGTTGGAATAGAGCCTAGACAACCAACTGGACAATATCACATATGCTAATAACAATCAACCACCAGTCTTTTTTTTTTTTTAATTGAACAGGCAAATTATTCTTAAGAACAAAAAGTCATTAGAAGTACTTTCTGGAAGATAAATTTACTCACTTTTGTGTGGAAAAGATCAACACTCCTCATATCTGTGCATGAATTACACTGAACTGACTGGCAATTAAACCAGCCTCACATAAGTGAAGACTTGAAGCAGGAGATATGGCTAATGTAGTGAAAAATACAGAGTTGGGGCATAGCTAGTTGAACATGTAAGGGAGTTACATACTTAAATTATAAAATAAATGTAATGGACCTTCTCACAGCAGCCATTCAGCCATGAAATTTTAGGTAAACCCAGCTGCTACTAATCATTTAATTCAGGTTTATTCAAGTCCAAGCATAAGTAATGTGATTAGTAACACGTGTTAATTTTATGTTAAAATTGACTGCTGTGAAAAACTGCTATTGTAATGTGTTACATTTATGAAAAAAAGCTCAGAAATAACAGGTATTAAATGTTACAGTGTTTCAAGGGGTTAAATCTGAATAAAAAGGCTAATTCATAAAATGTAACAGCCATTATATTTATCTGAATCTTTTGTCCTATGCAGAAATATCTTCTGGGGCAGCAAGACTGTTGGGAGAGTCTGAGAATGGAACCCAGCAGGGAGGGTGTGCCTGTGTACTCCTAGTGTCAGTCCCAAACCCCGATGAATGAGGAGGGTTGCGTCAGGAAGGGAATCCATCACACATGTGGATTAATAATAAAATTTCCACACCGGATCGGTGGAGGCCTGGGTTAACAACGACCACTTCCGGCACTGTTGGCCAGCGGGATGCTGGTGGAAACTACGCTACTGTTGGCCAAAGACAAGGGAGGAGGAGAGGGACAAGTTGTGTTATTGAGACAGTGAGAGAGAAGGACGGAAGATGGAAGAGATAGGCTGAGCTGGAGGCAGATGATACACTGTTGAAACCTCTAAAGGGAGTGGCCAAAAGAATAAGTAGCATGAAGAGTACATTGGATTAAGGAGATGTGTCTAGACAGGCTCAATTCAAACAGCATTATGCACTTAAATTTTGAGTGTTGTTTTTGAAAAGTTAACTTGCTAGAATTTGCATCACCTCTTCTTTCCTCTGCCAATAAAATCAATGCAAGGGAAACTCAAAAATTATTGCTCTAATATGATGTACACAGACTTGTTTGCCAGCAGCTAAAATGCTGTCAACATCAAAATACTTAATATAATACCCGAGGGACAATTCCACAGGCAAGTTAACCTAACCTACACCTCTTGCCACAATGTGCCATTTACGTCCACTTAAGATTGTTAGCTCTATATTTTGTCCATTTCCAGTTCAATAGGCTATGTATCTTCCATCTTCATCCATGAAAAACCAGCATCCTCATCTAACTGTCAGAAAAGACCAAAAAAAATTGCATAAAAAGAGCCTTAGATGAACTGCTGCCATATTTTTCACTTTTAAGAGTCTGTACAAGGACACAAGAGAGGAAGGTGGGGCTAATCCCAGCCACGGGACAAAGCTGAGCTGGCTCGGTCAAAGAGAGAAAGGGGAAACACACGATAAACACCTGCTGATACGGTCTATGCAACACCCTGTTCTGCTTGAATTTCTCAAAAGTTTGTCTTATTTTCAGACTGACTAACAAAACATTTAGTGAAACATACCAATTTCAGTAGAGTCACCAACAAGCAAGGTTAAGTAAATCAGATCCCAATCAATAACTTGTGACCTAAAGCCATAAATCTAGTCACATCATTATGACCATTATTCAGTGTCTAGCACGCTGCAACAGACTAACAGAGATCTGTGTGAGAAGTTCTCAGTTGCAGGTCTGACGCTGATATTAGCCAAACACACTGTCTGACTGTATGCAACTTAAATCCTCCCCTCTGAACATCAGCAGTAATCATACAGATGACTGATTAACTGCACATTCCTCTCATTCCTCAGAAACTGTTCCAAACTCTTTGTAAGGTTGTAACTTCTCCTGCATTCCATATTCAACCTACTCAGGTTCAGAAGGATATGAGAGGGGGAGGCAGGCCCTCACCAGCTCATAAGCGATTATGGATAACAGACACCAGACTGTACAAATCTGGACAACATTATGCAAGAGTTTCTGTACAAAGCAGTCTTGAATAACAGAAGTTTTGTTAGAAATGGCAGGAAAACTACAGTACATAAATTACCTACTATCATCAGAACCTTAACTGGAGGTATTAAAAACAAAAGCACTGATTGAATACTATAGACTATATACAGATTGATGTAACTTCAGGGTGAGAAAAATGAGGCTGTGTTTTCACTAATGGCCTGCAGGGTTGACTGGGTCGGTTGCAAAAACAAGTCTGAATATATTGGAGGCCTTTATAAAAGCAGTCTTACTGCTCACTTGATTTAAACATTTTCCCGCTGAGTTTATGTTCTCAATCACTAGTTTCAAGTCTTATGAAGTACAACATGCTGTTCATTTTGTAAATTTGGTTTCCTTTAAGAGCAAAACAGATGATAAAGAAACATACCTTGGGGTGGGACGATCATGTGATTGACAAGTCCCTATTTTATGAACATGCAGTTTTCCTTAGCTTCTAACTCAGATCCACCCCCCACTCGCAATGTCTGGTTTCAAAAAGCCAAGATTGCAACACCCACAATGCTCACCAAGAGACTTCATCACCAGCTGACATCACAATGGCTACGTCCATTGTTGCTGGATATGTCTTTGTGGCAAAGGAGCCCTTATATATTTAAATTCCAGCTCCTCCAGCTGTGAACAAAATGTGGTTTTAAGTCACTGGTTGCGCACTAGATGCCCTCAAACTGCATCCACATGAAGGGTATTTTTAAGACCAGTTCAGTGACCACATCAGCCACATCTGATGATGGTACAAAGACGATTGAGGAGGACACTTGTCCTCAAAATAAAGATCAAAGTGTTTGACTGAAATTACATGACCCAATTGTGGCACCTCAGTCACATGATAACATAGGGTGATTTACTGGGGTGTGTGAGAGATATGAGGGGTGGCAATGACCATGAAGTGTTCATAACTGAATTGGTAACAACAGGACTGACACCAGCACTTGATGAAGGCCACAAGCTCTGGCTGAAAACTCAGCAATTTTCAAGTAAGTGTGCTACACATCCTCCTTAAAACTGATTTTTTTAAGTTAGAAATTAGCCCAGGTTCAACCACAGAAAATATCAAGAGTTTCTTTCAGTTAAAGAGAAGCCATTCATGTACAGTTAACAGTTTTTAAACAATTATCACACAAAAATACTGTAAACAACAAATTAAATTAACAAAAGTATTGGTATTGGCCCACCTACATGTTACACTGAAAGGAGCTTTTCTTGCTATATTAAGTCTACCCACCCCCTGTTTCAAAAAGAACTTCCCCAAACTATTTCCACAAAGTTAAATGCATAGAATTGTCAAAAATAGCTTGGCAAGTTCAAGCATTAGGATTTCCCCTTCAGTGGAATTAAGGGGCCCAAGCCAAAAAACCCCACAGCATCATCCCACCACCACCAAAATTTACAGCTGGCACAGTGCATTCAGGCCTGTAATATTCTCCAGATTCATCTGTCAAGACTGCCAGATAAACCAAGTGTGATTCCTCACTCTGCAGAACACAATTCCACTGCTCCAGAGTCCTGTTTTCATGTGCTTCACACTACTCCATCCAACACTGTGTTTGGTGATGTAAGGCTTGATGCAGCTGCTTGACCATGGAAATCCATATCATGAAGCCCCCGGTACACAGTTTTTGCACTGATATTAAGGCCAGAGTAGGTTTGGAACTCTTATGTACTCTGCAAGCCCACTTTATGTGGTCTGCCACTTCATGGCTTAGTTGCAGTGCTTCCTAAACACTTATACTTTGCAATAACACCGCTGACTGTTAATCATGGAATATCTCGGAGGGAAGAACTTTCACAAACTGACTTGTTGCAATGATGGCTTCCTATTACAGTACCACAGTGGAATACAGTGAGCTCTTCTGAATGACCAATTCTTTCACAAATATGTGTAAAGGCAGACTGCATGGCTAGGTGCTTGTACACACGTGGACTGGAACAAAACACCTGAATTCAGCGATTAAGTGGTGTGGCCCATTATTTTTGTCCATACAGTATAAATCTACAGGTAAACTTGAGATATCTGTGTCACATTTATCTTCCAAGTACCCCGTGTCCACATTACCCCATGTCAATTTAGCAGTCAAAAAACAATTATTTACAACTATATGGACAAAAAAAATTTGCCTTCAGCTGCTCCCTTGTATTCTCCAACAAGGGGTCACCACAGCAGCAGATTAATACGCATTGATATTTTGGCATATGTTTTACGCTGGATGCCCTTACTGGCACAACCCTCTATGGTAAGAGGGGTTTGTGTCCCCACCTGGGATCAAACCGGGGACCTTTCGCTTATAAGGCAAATGTGCAAACCACTACGCTACCAGGGACAATTTTCAACTATAGTGACAACTGAATAATAATTTCACAGTTCTGTGTTTTATAGATCACACAGAAAAATCAGAATCTGTGAAAACATAAAAAATGCACCTTCGACTGCTCCCTTGTATTCTCCCCAAGAGGTCGCCACAGCAAATGAAACCGCATTGGTATTTTGGCAGAGGATTTACGCCAGATGCCCTCCATGGTGAGTGGGTGAGCTTGTGTAACCACCTAGAAATCAAGCCAGGGACCTTTTGCTTGTAAGGCAAATGTGTAAACCACTCCACCACAGGAACTGTGATACAGAAATCCCATTATTTGCTCCTCAACTATTTTTAGCACAAGATTCAAGACTTTTAATTGTCATTTACCATGTAACAATGTGCATTATTACAGCAATGAAATTTGTTGTGTTTGGCACCAGCTCAATTTGCCAGTTGTACATATAAATGTAAACAAAGTCAAGATAAATAAAATTATACACTATAAAATCTGAAGCTAAATAGTAACAAAAAATAAAAACAGAACAGAAATAGAACAGAATAAAAATACAACTACAACTGAGAGAAGCCATGCCTTTTGATCACAGAAAATAGGCCATGTTCTTGTCAAACTTCTGTTTTCAAAAGGACAGAAAAACCCTTCCAGCTCAGCTCAATAAACATTGAGCTTTCAAAATATTTAATATATTTGAGAATGGTAACATGTTGCACTTCAAAAATGTCAACTCCCTCCAATCTTACTGTTAAAACTTTTACAAACGGGGTGGACAAATGTCAGACTGAGGTTGAGGCAAGTCCTCCATCTCTTTACTGGGGCAGAGCACTTCAACAAAAAGCTCTGTTTACATCAGAGTGATGTGTGATCAACACTGATTTAACAGGTGCAATAGAACACCTGAGCAGGAATGACACACATGAAACATTGATGATGTTTCCAGGTAACCCGACACCGGTACACGGTGTCACCCTGGCAGCGGATATCTGAATGCAAAGCTTTGGAGACTTAAAGGTGAGAGAGGACAGGTATCTGCAGCTCCGTGAAGTAACTTCCATAACAACAGAAGCACGTGGATATAATATTTATCTCGTGATGAAGTTACAGCGTGGTTATGCAACTAAAAGTGGCTGGTTTACTGCTGACCTATGCTCAGGCACAGGGGTGGGTCTACTTTGTTTCCACGATCAGACTTCAAGCACTCAAAGAGGAAACAAAACAAAACACAGTTTAGTTTTTCACTTCTCTAACATCACAAGGATGCAAACTTGTCGCCATGATTACCGGGGATCCCCCACGTAAACCCAACAGAAAACACCGGTTTCCCCCGAACCGGTCCACCCACCCGCACATGTCAATCACAGTCTGCAGCTGGAAGGACAAATACACAATGAAATTAAACTTCACTTTCAAAATGATAACAAAGGAGTTAAAGAGAGACCGGGCCGAGCTCTGCTCGTCGACCGTCCCCTCCTTCTGTCTTACCGTCGGACTCGGACGGATCCTCCTGGTTGGATAAGAGCGCACAGCGGCGCGTCGATCAGCCGCAGGCTCCCCAGACGCAAACGCGCACTCGCCGCGACCTCTCCGGAATAAACGTCCGCGTTTTGACTCGCTCGCAGTTCCCCACCGTCCCACGTTGGTAACAGCACACGAACGTGGCCCCCACACGCAGTCCGGGCGAGTTAACCTTGTCAGCTGCTCACACTTAGGTGAACCCACGCTAATCCTCGTCCGATCGCTCCTCCCACTGAGCTAGAGCAGACCCACGTCCACTGGAGACACTGGAGAGGTGTTTCTCTCTCTTTTTTTTTTTACGCCTGAGTCTGCCTCAGGAGAAATGAACACGTGACAGTATGATTAGTGGTGTTTATTTGGGAGAAGCAGCCTGTAAATCATTTTCAGGAGCAGCAGCTTGGGGAGCCATAACCGGCTGGTAGCCTAATTTATTATTCTTTCAAAAATGTGCTTTAAGTTATGACTTAACTGTGTCAGATGCAGGCGTACTTTGCACTCGAATATGACTTGTTTGAACTGTCTCCAGGATTCACAAAACTTCTGGATCGGACTTCGAGATGTTAATTCTCGCGCTGTGTAAGAAATCCAGCGGATCTGGGGGACATAAAAATGCTTTTGAGAATTTAGATTTGTTGCCCAAGGACGTTTCTAGAGAGGGGGGCATGGGTGCCCCCCCCCCCCCCCCCCCCCCCCCCCCCCCCCCACAAAACAACCAAAAA
>VUQH01080808.1:0-20650 GCA_015106775.1 Etroplus canarensis | reverse complement strand
GGAAGTTTTTAAAAAAAAAAAAAAAAAAGGTGCCACATAAAAGAAGTTTCATTGACTGAACATCACTAAATTACTTGGCAATGCAGGTTGATTATATTTTAATTTTTAAGTGGAAAACCTCACAATAGCAGTAGAAGAAATATTAGAGGAGTTCTTAAACCATTTCAATTGATTCTCTGTAGAGAATCTGAATTGACCAGCAGCTTGTAACTGGGAAAAATACAGAACCATAGAAATAAAAAGTCTCAAAGCTTTAGGCAACTATTACATTCAAATTTTAGTTCACTATTACTGTATTATCCATGGTAGCCAGATAACAAGTGTGGCTGCATGGAATTGAGTTTTGGTGAGTATGAAGTGACTGTTGTCCAGCTGCACTACTGTTGTCAGTAGTTTCCATCAACTCAACAGGAAGACAGAGGTTACAGGGTTTCACAGTGCTTTGTGTATATGTGTGTGTTGCATGCTGCTACTGTTTCAATAGGAGGAAGTGAGTGTGACCCTGCACAGTAGAAGAATTCCTCGGTCCAAAGTATTTCACTCTATTGCCATCACTTTGAGACGTCGTCATAACAGGACGTTTACTCTTGGGTTGGTCACCGCTGCTGATTCATGACAAAAGAAGGAATAAGTGAGTAATTGTGCAGGATTCTAGGTGACAAAAATATAGTACAACTCAAACAGAATTTTGAAAAACAACAAGGTTGTTGAATTACAAAAAAAGTCAAAGAAAGTTAAAAAAAAAAAAAAAGGGGGGGGGACCAGAGGGTATATTCCAGCTTCAGGAGGCTCATGCTCCTCAACATCCCAAGAAAAGTCTATGCCAGGATAATAGTGAGGAGAGTCCTTCTGTTAGTCAAACCTCATACTCTGGAGGAACAATGCATTTTTTTTCCTTATCATGGAACACTGGCCCAGCTCTTAATCCTCACAAGGATATTTGCATGTGCATGGGAGTTTACCCAACCGGTCTACGTGTGTTTTGTGGATTTGGAGAAGGCATTTGACTATGTCCTTTGGGTGTCCTGTGAGGGGTGCTTTGGGAGTATCAGGGCTGTTGCTGCAGGGTATTTGGTCCCTGTACAACCATGGTGAGAGCTTGGTTTGATTTGCTGGGAGTAAGCCAGACTCATTTCTAGTGAGTGTTGGACTCGACCAGGATGGCCCTTTGCCACCAATTCTGTTCATAATTCTTATGGACAGAATTTTTACATCCAGTCAAGAGGTGGATCTCATCTCTGCCATTTACAGATAATGTGGTTCATTTGGGTTCATTGAGCCAAGACCTCCAGTTTTCATTGGGGCAGTTTGCAGCCGAGTGTGAAGTGGTCAAGATGAGAATTAGTACCTCCAAGCCTGAAGCCATGGTTCTTAGCTGGAAAAGCGTGGAGTGCCAACTCTGGGTTGGAAATGAGTTGCTGCCCCAAGAGAAGGATTTCAGAATATTTTGTTAATCCCAGTGGAGAATTTGTTTAAAGAATTCCAGGGTTTTGTTCATGAGTGAAAGAAGAAAGGGAGACAGTGGTGCAGTGACAGGAGAATTGCAGATGCTGTACCAATCTTTTGGGGAGAAGAGAGAAATGACCATGAAAGCGAAGCTGTAAATTTACCAGTCGATCTATGCCCCTGCTCTCACCTATGTCCATAAGCTCTGGGGTGTCTGGGCTCTCCCTTTAAGATAGGGTAAGGAGCTTGGTGATTCAACAGGGAATCAGAGTAGAGACGCTACTCCTCCACATGACAAGGAGACATTTCACGGGGTTTGGGCATCTAACCAGGATACCCCCTGGAATTATTCCTGGGTGAGGTGTTTGGGGTATGTCCTAATGGGAGAAGACCCCTGGATAGACCCAGGACATGCTCAAGAGATTATATCTCTTGGCTGTCTTGGGAACGTCTGTGTCCCCATGGAAGAGCTAAAGGAGGTGGCTGGGGATTGTGAGGTCTGGGCATCTCTTTTTAGAATGTAGTAACACCCAGACCCAAATAACAAGCAGAAAATGGATGGATGGATGGATAGATGAACAGTTATAAGAGAATAATAAATTCAAACACACGGTATGACAATATATACAATAGGGGTAAATAGGAGAATACATTTCTATCTAGTATGTCGTAGTGTCACTGTGTTGCTTTCTATGCCCTCTTAGACACCACTGCACATCTCTCATTTTAGATGGAATTCAAACTAGCATCTTCTATAGCTGCCTAATGCAGGTTGGGTGATATTCAATAAGAGCCACCCACCCCCCACACCCACACCAGAATTCTAATCTTGATTACTATCCCATTCTACAGCTTGTTTCTTATTTTTCATTATCACTTATCACTGTCCTCATTATCATTACTCAGTATTAATGTTGGAATTTATTATCATCACCACATTTAGATTTTTACAAAAGGACATCAACAACTTATTTATACAGTGATGGTCCATCTTTCATTTTGCATCTTTCATATTTCGAATAATTTATCCAACCTGGGGGGTGGAGCCTTTTGAACCTGACAAGGTGCATGAGTTGGATAATACCATGATCTGGTCACGAGTCCATCACAGGGTATGTTTTAGACTGTAGGGTGTAACTGCAGCACCTGGAGGAAACCTACATAGGCTGTAATTATCAGTCATATGATTGTTTTATTACACTTCTCCAAGCTGACTGTGAAGTTTGTTCTAAAGTATCACATTTTGCTTCTTTTTCTTTCGGCTGCTCCCGTTAGGGGTCGCCAAAACGACACATCGGCCGCCATCTCACATTATCCTTTGCATCCTCCTCCCTCACACCAAGCCTCTGCATGTCCTCCTCCACTACATCCATGAACCTTCTCTGTGGTCTTCCACTTTTCCTCATGCCTGGCAGCTCCATCCTCAACATCCTTTGTCCAATAGAGCCACTATCCCTCCTCTGAACATGTCCAACCCATCTCAGCCTTGCCTCTCTGACTTTGTCTCCAAACGTCTCAACCTAAGCTGTCCCTCTGATGAAATCATTTCTAATCCTGTCCATCCTGGTCACTCCCAGCAAAAATCTCAACATCTTCAATTCTGCCACCTCCAGCTCCACCTCCTGTCTTTTCATCAGTGCCACTGTCTTCAAACCATACATCACAGCAGGCCTCACTATCGTCTTGTAAACCTTCTCTTTCATTCTTGCTGCTATCCTTCTGTCACAAAGAACCCCTGACACTAGTCACCACCCACTCCACCCTGTCTGAACTCTCTTCTGCTCTTGTGCTCTGTTTGTTGCTTTGCATGGTTGATCCCAAGCATTTAAACTCATCCACCTTCACTATCTCTGCTCCTTGCATCTTCACCACTCCCTCTCATTTATGCACATGTACTCTGTCTTGATTCTACTGACTTTCATTCCTCTTCTCTCCAGTGCATACCTCCACCTCTCCAGGCTCTCTTCCACCTCCTCCTTACTCTCACTACAGATCACAATGGCGTCTGCGGACATCATAGTCCACAGAGACTCCTGCCTGACCTCATCTGTCAATCTGTCCATCACCATTGCAAACAAGAAGAGGCTCAGAGCTGATCCCTGATGTAATCCCATCCCCACCTTGAACCCATCTGTCACTCCTACTGCACACCTCACCACTGTCTCACTGTCCTCATACATGTCCTGAGCCACCTTCACATACTTCTTTAACACTTCTGACTTCCTCATACAGTTCCACGGTTCCTTTCTTGCATCATATCATATGCTTTCTCAAGATCCACAAAGACACAGTGTAAGCATTCTCAAGATCCACAAAGACACAATGTAAGCGTTCTCAATATCCACAATTGCACTTTGCTGACTACTCACAAACTGAGGAAACATGTCCATTCAATTCCATATTGCTGTCTTTAGCACAATATGCGGGACACTGTTTAGTTTGTACTTCCTTTCCATTAAGCTTTTGTAACTTTTCCCACGTAGCTTGAGCATAGATCCATACATTTTTGCACTCCCTCATATTTTGTGAACTTAAAAGTGAGCAGTACTGACCCCATTGCTTTGCTTTTTGCTGCTGTACTTTAATAACTGAACTTTGAGGAGCTTAGCATTCTGTGAGGAGTGCTGCTAGTTTGGATTAGTGTGAAGTAGGTGTAGATTATGCAAAAGTTTTAGCTATTTAAAATGAATTACCAGGAGGTGATGCAGTTTTTTTTAATTATTCTGTGATGAACTAAAATTGCCATGAAAGAGATAAAAGCTGCTGAAATACAACTTGAGTTAACAATTTTTAAAAAAGGTGTTGTAATAAAAAAACGAATTTCTTATCTGGTACACTTTGCCTCCTTTCTGTCACCATTTCTCTCTTTATGTGATAATTTCCCAGTGCATGTACTTTATGAAATGCTGAAATTTCAGTCATTGTAGAACCGCACCCCTACAAATCAGCTGATATAACATAGACAGAATTAAATACATGAGAAAAGATATCCATGGTTTTATCTATTAATGGCTTTATACATTAACACTGTAGTTTAATAGATAAAGCAAAGTACAATAAATTTGTCACAGTTTTAAAATAAAATACGTGTACAGGACAGGCAGTATTGCGATTCAGTCTCAAGTAAAATCAACAGAGCAGAGAGGAGGTCCAGGCATACACAACCAACAGATGGACCAACAAGATTAGATGGGATATTTGGCGGGAGGTGCCTTGCTGTTTTACACTGCAGGGTCTGTAGCAAACAGACATGTTTCATATCCTTAATTAATTAAAAAAATATTATCAATCTAATATTCATTTTAGCAATGCTAACAACACTCCTGGCCACACCTTGATTCAGACTGATAGTCTGAATGAAAATCCCTCACTTAAAAAGGTGGAGCCCACTGACTTTTCAGCTAAAAATGTCCATTTGCTGAAGAAAAATGAACCCATACACAAACTGTATATAAAGGATGGACATAGCCATTATGTCACTAACTCTCTTGTATAGCCTCTCTTTTAAGAATTTAGCAGTTTCCATTTGTTTTTTCTTGGCCCAGAAGTAACTATATTTGGATGATATGCAAAGCTATCAGTTAACAATGGTGAGCTTGGTTAGACAGGTGCAATATCTAATCAGCAGCATGGCAAAAGTCAATACATTTAAATATGTAGACATGGTCGAGATGACCTGCTGAGGTCTGAACCAAGTATCAGTGTGGGGAAGAAAGGTGATTTACGTGACTTTGAACGGTCTGAGGATTTCAGAAGTTGCTGATATGTTCTTGTGATTCTTGGTGTAAATGACACATAAGCATGAATCCATTGTGACATGTATCCAAGGCCAGCTCTAGCTATGGGCAGGGGTGGGCACTCAGACGAGTCATCTTACCCACCCAAACCAAACAAAAAATAAAACAATTTTCATTTTTCGTTAAAAAAGCACGAAAACACAAGTACCATTTCTAAAATCAGGGTGGGCAGCCCGCAGCATGCTCCAGAAGTCTGCTACTGAGCATCAGAGGTAAGATGTATCATCTCTTTTTCTCCCGTCTTTGGTTTTGTTAACACTTTCATGTGTGACAGATCATCGCTGACATGTTTTGCCATGTTTCTGGTCAGTAAATCCATCTTCGATTTTTACTAATTGTACATTTTCTAACTGCAGGGCACTGAGGGAACCTGCAATTGTATTAACTTAGGCGTGTTAAAATGTTGAGTGATATTTTTGTGTACTTTTATGATAGGACTTCTTTAAATGAGCAGCCTAACAACATTAAAAGCTCTATATGAGCACTTTCAGTCTGACTAGGGTTGACAGACTTCTCAGAATCCACATTGGGTGTGACTCTGCCCCCCTCTCATGAAGACTTTGTGCTCTCGCTGCAGCATCCGTGGGTGAACACCTCAGAGACACAGAGACATGCAGCCTGCCCCCTCTTTCTGAATACATCGGTAACAAAGAGAGTTATTCAAAAGTTTGAGCTGTTGATTTACTAGTATCAAAGTTAAACATGATTTTTAAACATTTTAATACTGCATGGAATATACCAAGAACTGTTTAAATGTTTTTCTGTATATCTCTAATACAGTAATAGAGATTTTAACATAAATAGCTGAACGTGCAATGTCCCATTAGCATTCAACGTTAAGATAGCAAAATGGTGAATATAAAATGAAATGGAAATAGGTTAGTCTTAATGTAAAAAGTGAAATACATTCACATTTCATTGAGACATTTAGACATCATATTTTGCTTCAGTAAATATTAACTTTATCCACTGATTATTTTCATCTTGCTTTTACTGCAGCTGTACCAGCAATTATAGCAGTATTTGTCATCTGTATGTTGACAGGCACAATAAAGCTGGATAGCTTTTGTTCTGAGGTTTTGGAGAGAGTCTGCCTCTGTATGGGTTAACTGTGAGAATAAATGCAGATGTTGATTCTTACAGTGGCCACTGTACTGCAGCAAGAAGAATTAACCCTATAACTGCTACATATAGAATACAGCATTGTTTTTAATATTCTTTTAGTCAACTTGGTTATCATTCTGCTTGTTTTCATCAGAAATTATATACAAAAACATCATCTCAGAGATGCCAGCCTCAGAACAGGGACTCAAACCAGAAACCTGTGAGTTACTAGTCAACTGCTTTAACCTCTGGGGTTTTTTTGTCTCACCCAGTGGCTCTATGAAAGACCTAAGCTGCCCACTCTTGCTGATGGTGGTGATTTTATGGCAACAATGTACCCATCGTCTGATGACTGCTTCCAGCTGGATAACACACCATGTGACTGCGCCAGTGGGTTCACTTTATTTCAATGGCTTCCACAGTCACCAGATCACAATCCAATAAAGCACCTTTGAATTGCGGTAGAATGGGAAATTCACATCATGGTTGTGCAGCTGACAAACCTCTAGCAACCGTGTGATGCTTTGAACCAAAATCTCTGAGGATTTTGCCCAGCACCTTGTTGAATCTGTGCCATGAAGAATTATGAAGGTAAAAGATGGTCCAACCCATTTCTAGCAAGGTGCAATAAATGAACTAACCGGTAAATGTAGACTAATTGCTTCAATGAAAATACTTGCTAATTTATGATAAATAACACTGAAATAAAATATTAAAATTTCGCTAACCAAAACTGGAGCACAAACTGCAATTATCATGCAGCAAACCGTTTTTTTCTGATAACTGAGTAAAAAAATTCAGACACCACAAACATGGTCTGTAGGTCCACTTCAGTGACTTGATTTACTTGAGGTGAAGCCTAGCAGACAGCTGACTGTTTGTTAAAATGACCACTCCCCTAATGATGCATAACTTTAACCCTTAATACACATGCCTTCAGCTGCTCCCTTGTATTCTCCTCAAGGGGTTGCCAAAGCAGATTTATCCACATTGGAAATTTGGTAGAGGTTTACACCAGATGCCCTTCCTAATGCAACCCTACATGGTGAGAGAGGCTTGTGTCCCCACCTGGAATAGAACCAGGGACCTTTTGCTTGTGAGGCAAATGTGTAAACCACCACACCACACAAATTTCAGTTGTAAAATAGCTGTCATGATGGGAAATTAGCTCTTTTTTGTTAAAAATTAAGTTGTTTATTGACCTTGAGTTGGGCATTTTAGCATTTGAGCCTGGCCTCAAAAGGCATTTTGAGGTTCTGCAGATTACTGTTCTTTTCAGCCCCAGAGGTTGCTGCCTGATTCGAACCAACAGTCAGATTTTATTGGTAGTTGACCTCTAGTGGTCTCAAGAGGGGACGAATTACACGTATGGGTTTAGGTTGATGGACTTGTTATGAGGTGAAAATGTAAAATTTAGGACTAAATACTGTACCCACACAATTCCCTCACATCTGTTTTGTGTAGTAAAAATGTTAGTAAGCAAATCCAGTATTGAGGCTCCATTATGAGGTATTTCAGTGCCAAACAGACTCTCTGAGAGAATGGGGGAGACAGAGCTTTTAAGCCCAACTTTCAAACCCTCTTTCTCTCCCACCCCATTTACACAAATCCTCACCTCTTTCTCCATTTCTCCATTTCCCTATGGCCTGTTAATGCATTTTACTTATAAAGGATCATGATAATCCCCCAGGGTACTTGATGTACAAAAAAATAAACATACATACATACATACTGTACATATATACAAAAACATTTTAAAATACAGACATACAAAAGCAGTCAGTGACATCTGGTCATAAAAGCAGCCTGAGGGTTTAATCTAAAGTGAAAACAAAGAGGAAAGTTGTCAGAATCTTACGCAATAATAAGAGAATCAAAGGTTTGGCTGGTGCACAACAGGGACTGTTATAATCTAAGATGGAAACTGAATTCCAAGAAATGTCCCAGTTCCGCGCAGTCTAAACGCAGTCAACAAAGTTCAGAGTGAGCAATCCTTCCTCCTCCTCACAACATGTGTGTGATTAAAAACAGCAGCACAACAGCCCAAGAGTCCCATCGTCAGCAGGAGGGGTTTGTTAAGACGACTACACACTTTGGCCACAACGGTGTTGAAAACACGTACGATGCAGTCTGTGTCCAAAGGGTGCGTCCAGATGGAGGCGTGAGAGGTGAAAGGTTGTCTCATGTTCATGTGTGCTCGCAGTGATTTGCCCGACTACAGATCAAAAGCTCACATAAAATGTGTTGGTAAGGCCAAGTGGAAATGTGTGGCTTTTCAATGGCACACAGCTCACACAGTATGACTTTAATGTGTGCTAGTAAACCATTTCTGTTATTATCTACACATTATTAATATTTCCAGTTCTAGTCCTTGTGTCTTTGTGTATCTGTTTAAAAATGTTAGGAAAAATGTCTTAAGGAACCACAGATACCCAAAGACCGTAAAGTTTTATTACAATAGCAGCTCTGCTCTCACATTTATTTCATTCTTTAATAATTTTACCATTAGTTTTATTTTCCAGAATTTTTTTCCCTTTCCTTTTGAATCTCGTTATGGCACTGCATGGGCTAAATGGGTTCTAAATGATGTTTAACAATATGAAAATAAAATCCTGTGATTAGTCACCTATAAACCTGGGATTCTTAAAGTATGTTCTGCAAGCCAGTGGTGGAAATTAGTAACATTTTGTGGAACTTGGCACACAATAAAAAAAGAATGAAATTCCTAGAACTCAACCCGTACGGCTCCACCTAAAATTGGATTTTAAACATAAGCCATCATTCTCTAAACCAGCGTTTCTCAAACTATTTTTTTTGGTGTACCCTCCTTCTGATACACACACGCACCACAATTTTATCAATTAGTAACTACAAAAAGAACCACATTGAATATGACTTTAAAAACTGCATATTATCAGTCCAAAAGTTTGTTGTTTCTCTTCCCTAAAAAACACATCTATCAGTCTTCTGTCATCAATGTCTACTCACCTTAGTTTCTCATAATATTTTTTTTTTACCTGGTTGTCTGTGCCCCACCTGCTTGGAGGAGAAGAGTAAGACCACAGATAATGTTCACGGATGTAGTGAAGGAGGACATGCAGAGGGTTGGGAGGGGGAGGAGAAGAAGAAGAAGAAGAAGAAGAAGACGAAGAAGAAGAAGAAGAAGACGTATGCATTGTTCCTGTGTGGCCTTCAGTCAGATACCAGCACACTCTATTGGCAGTCAGTTATCCAAAACCTGCTCTTTTATTCTATTTAATCAGTTCAGTTTACTTGCAAACTTATGAAAGTGTCATCAGCCACAGCTTTGCTTTGTGTTTAGTCCAAATAATATGGTGAACCAAGATGACTGGCTATATTACTGAACATTAAACCTGCTAAACATCTTTGCACTAGAAACATTGTTGGCTACAACAAAATAACACATTCTAATAAATGCATTGTTGTAAAAGTAGAACAGCAAAAGCTTATCCGCGCCTGCCTTCTCTTCTCTCTCATCTACCTTACATCCTGCAGGCCTTCGTCTCCTTCGCTCTGCTCCACAGGCCTAAAACTGGTCTGATTCGGCCACCCTGTTCTGGATTTCACTCTTTACTTGCTCGGATTATTTTTCCACATCCTTTCCCTTCTCAGTTCAGCTGAAGGTCCTCTGCTGCTCTGCACAGCCAGCAACCCGCCCGGTTCTCCACACGTCAAGTCATCCACTCTGCCCCCCGACTCATCCAGTCCCGCAATAATTATTCATAAATACAGTGCCCTATATATTCATCTATCAGTGCCATCCACCTAGCTGGCTAGTGGTCTTCATACCAGAACTGCTGAATGCAGCATTTTACATTGCTTGACCCCTGTGGTGGTTCTAGGTATAGGGTGTTTTTGTTGTTGTTGTTGTTGTTGTTTCATGTTTATCCCAGACACCCAGAATTAACTTGCTTTATGATGAATAATCCCATTTTAGGAAAAGTCAGGAAATATTATTTTATAAGGTTTTATTTTAACAGGTTAATAGAATATTTAAATGAAGGAGTCAAAAATGACCCCTTTCCCCTTGGCAGTTTGGTATTCGAATTCTTGAGTTCTGTCCACTTTGCTAAAGTACAGATTCACATAATTCTAATGTTGCAGGAGATCTTTAATATTGCAAAAAGAATGCATAAACACAGTGATGTACATAGGCAGAACGGAGAACACAGGGAACAATATGGAAACCAAAGCAGGACACAGGAAATCTAAGGCTGACTCAGGTTAACTACAGAAGACAAAGGAAGACAAGAGCAGACTAAGGGATGACAAGAGCAGACTCAGAAAGACTAAGGGATGACATAACAAGAACAGAAAAAAGGAAAAAAAACAAAAAAAAACCAAACACCCTAGAAAATAACAAAACCTGTCCCACAAACACAGAAACCACAAACCCTAACAAGTTTCCCAAAAAAGCTGCTCATCGTGTTCCCCCAGTCACTGGAGACCTGTGCAAAGTGTCATAGTCCTCAGTCACTACCACCATGAAAAGGTCAGGAAAAGCCTGCAGGTATAAAACAATGACATTCAGTCATAAGCGCACAAGAAAGTGGGGTGCTGACATGGGCTTTACCCCAGGCGACAACAGCATCTGGTGTGTGCATGTGTGTGTGTGTGTGTGTGCTTTAATCTGAGCAGAGTGTGTGTTTAAAGTGCAGTGGGATAATCTGCCCTTGTATCCACCAGAAGGGTTGGAAAAGTGAGGGGGGGTGGTCTAAGCTTGTTATTAGGAACACCCAGATTCTCTAGAAAGGAATAGGAAATCCCTCGCTGTCTCTTCTTGTCATTCTCCATACTCCCCCTCACCCCATCTATCTACCTCCACCACTCCTATTAAGCAGCATTTCCCAAAAAAAACAAAAGAAAATTGTTATAGGGTTTAGCCAGTGCTAATGTCTACACAAAAATCGCCCCCCCTCAAATCCGGAGGAATGGGATTATAATAAAGTGCTGCCATAATAGTAAGGCCTGCCTCCTGCTTTTCGTCATCCAAAAATGAGAGACTGTTAAAACTATAAAAGTCAAGAGACTTTAGGGTTTAAAGACAACTCCAGCTTTTATTTTTGTTTAAGCCCAGAGTGTGTATTACAATATAAGCATATTTTACAGTGCAATGCCTGAGAACAACAAAGTAGTGTTGAGCTCAGTTCTGTTTCTGTAGAAGTTCTTTTATTGTTGAACAAACTGGAATGTGAGCATACACTGAAGCCTGAAATTCTTTTCAGGAACCAGATTTCATAATTAAATGGGTCTGACGACTTTCACCCAGGGGACTTGAGTGTGAGTCCAGTTTTTGGACTTAAGTTTCATTTGGACTGCATAGTTTTGTTTTCACTCACTATTTTGTTGGGGATGGAAAAGATTATGGTCTGGGTTAAAATACACCCCACTACAATGTAAACCACATGTTAGAAAGCTCAACTTTCTAGATTAGCAGGCTAATGGAGTTTCATGTGCTTTTTCAGATTTCTCAGTGATCAGAATGGATAGTAACACCACTTCTGGCCTACCAGTAGGTACAAGAGGACACTATATAGTCATATCAATTTGTCTGATACAAATCTGGAAACAACTGTTTGGTAGACTGATTTTTAAACATGTATGGCCTAAATCTCAGAATTCCAATGTTCCCCTAAATTTAAAGTATCTTTAACCTAAGCAGTACGCAATATACAAGTTAAATGCTCCCCTTCCACAACCAGCAGTTCTAGTCCAAATCATGATCAATTTACCTCGATGCTTAACAGTTTGGAGAGGTGTTCTTTTGAACCTACACTGTTTCTGCTGATGGCTTTGTTGTTTTCTTATAGCCTACTCCTACCTTATGTGCTTATTGTTATCATTATTACTAGTAGTAGTAGTAGTCATAGCAGTAAACAGTTTCTCCCAAAAAATTCTATATAGAGCTGCAAAACATATTTAGCCCTTATACTGATGATCACACAGCCTATAAAGTATAGAGTAGTCTAGTGACAATATTAACAGCTGTAATTCAAAATATTTTAGTCTTTGTGACTACTCTGCTGTGGGCATATTATTTGGCATTTAACTGATATTTTCCTTTGCATTTTTTCATTAAATTAATAAGGTATAGAACTCAAATAATGAAAAATGTCAACAAAAAATCTACTTGCATATGAAGGGCTACTCTGAAACATAGTTTGCAAGCTACATTGAGTCCTACCTGTTGTTGTGCAAATGAATAAAACTAACTATATCCTACATGTCTAAAAAGGAAAGGCATATGGCCTAATAGATCTATCTTTCTTTTTAGTTTCATTTTGACTAAAGTCAAGCCACAGATGAAGCAATCTTTAATAAGTAACCATTTTTCATTTCTATATTCATGTTTACCCAGTCAAAGTCACAAGGAACAGCTGGAGATGGGCAGATAGCCACATGCGGCTCAGAGCCACAGGTTCAAGACCCTGGTACAGTTCTTTAGAGGGGGCCCATGGCTGTTACCTGAGGTTTAAGGGGTCACTCCAACAGATGGAATCCCACCCTACAACTCACAGGACCCAAAGTACTCGCTGCAGCTGAAAGCAAGCTGTATCAAATGTTGCAGTTGTAACTTTTATTTATTGTACTTTAATTTAAAAAAATATATATTTTGTGATACCATATATGGACCACAGACAAAGTCCAGGCCAAGCTTTCAAAGCTAAATAGGACATCAAGCTGGAGGTTTTAGAAAAAACAAAAATGTCTTCCTTAAACATGCTGTAGAATTAGTTTTTGACATGTCAGCTGACTAATTTGCCTGAACATTTTAAACATTTCAGCTGTGGCTGAATGCAGTTAAGATAAGGAGCATTTTAACTAGAATTTCAAAGGACTTTTGCCAGCTAATTTTATTTAATTTTAAAAACTTGCTGTGCTACAAGACCAAATTGATGTTGCCCCTCCTGAACTCCTCAGGAAACATCACACAACTTAAAACGGTTCCTGCTCCTAGAAAGAAAACTATAAATGTCCGAATGTTAAACTGGCTGAAAAAATCAGACACACTGCTCGGTCAGACAAAAATATAGGGACAAATAAAATAGAGCTACCAGAGAAAGAGCGAGGGAGGAGGGCAGTATTCATTTGGCATACAAAGGCCAGACGACAAGTTCACCGAGTCACTATTTCTGGGAAAGCGGCTCACAGCAGATGCGGAAGGATTGGATTTCAGCACCGAGGCCCCAGTGTCTCAGGGCTAGTGACTCTTTGCTATGGGCTAAAAGGACATAGGAGATGATCAGTCAGTCGTGATGAGAAGATAGACAAAAATAAATAAAAGTAAGACAGACAGAAACAATGGCAGGGGGCGGAGATTTCTGGTGAACTCTAGCAGTTACACATGTACACACACACACACACACACACACACACGCCCAGAGGGATTTACTCAGTGCCCAGGGGGCAGCAGTTGCATTTGATGTGTGATTAACAAATTAATCTGTGGTCCTACTCAATATGATTAATGAGCCATAAATAGGTCTCATTAATCTTCCATGGAAATAATGACATTAGCATCATTAAGAGGATCTAGATAGTTGGCATCATTTGGGTCTTTCAAGGCCACTGCCCACTTTATGTTTGTGTGCATGAGGTTGTCAGACTGGTGAAAAAAAGTATTGTCGAGAATCACTGGTTTGGTGGATCAGGCCTGTAAAGTGTGCCACGGTTAAGGGCTTGATTCACAGGCTGAAAGGTGTGCTGGTAGATCAAAACAGGGGCGTGCCACAGAACTCTGGGCCCCGAACATAAGCAGGCTCCGTGGTCCCCTTTTCTTCCTTTATATATATATCTCTGGCACATCTTTTATGTAACTACTTATTTATTTTGAAAAAATACTTGAACCAACAACTGTACATGTACGCAACAATCTGTAGTGGTCATTTGAGTAGCAAGTAATGAACCGTTCACATACCACAGTTAATAAAAATCTATATGTCCGTAAGGCTGTACAGTTTGAAATATGTCCACATTTCAGCCCTCATTTCTCAACATACTGTAGTCTACAATTACTTTATGGTTAAAAAATGTTTTGGCTTGATGTATCAAGCTTAAGAGTATTTTATTTTCTTCATTTTTATTTAAGTATTCATTATTTCCATGGTATTAAAAAAAGCTTAAAATGCTCTTAGTTTTCTTACATTCCCATTTAAATAATGCTTTCTATGCCGCATAACAAAGAAAACTGATTATGACTTCACAAGAGATATATTTTATTTGCAGAAACAGACACAAAGAACCAGCGTTCCTACCCTACATTATAATGGTTCAAAAACACAAAAAATTAAAAAAAAAATACAAAGGCCAAAAAATCTAAATAATATGAATCTAAGAAATTTATCCTCTCCTCACCCCTCCCATCATGCTCAGGAAAACCTTCCTTTTCCTTCCTCTCTTCACTTTTCTCCTCTGAATGTCATGGAGATCCACGGGGCATTAAAGTTGTTGAAGCCTTATAAATCTGCAGGTCCTGACAAACTTGATCCTTATTTTCTTAAGCTGGCTAGAGATTTTACAGCAGAACCATTAATATAGATTTTTAATCTTACGCTACTGAATAAGATGATCCCTGTTATATGGAAATCTGCTTATGCCCTCCCTTTGCTGAAAGGAAGAGATCATTCAGCTGTTAATAACTACAGGCCAATATCTAAAGTGTGTGTTTTACCAAAAGATCTTGAAAAGATTATTGAACAACTAAAAGATTTTTTAGATAAATTATATTCTTTTCTAACACCAATCAGGTTTTTGAAAAATGCACAGCACAATAACCACTGCTGTCAAAGTTGTAAAAGCCACTGATGCAACAGACTGTGAAAATACTGCGTTGTCTTTTTTCTGGATTTGTCAAATGCTTTTGACAAAGTTGACCAAGTCACCTTGCTGCACAGACTACACAATATTGGCTTATCTGGGAAACAAAATGGTTTTTAAAGTACTAGTCAACTATAACACAGTGTGTCTACTTTGCTGGGCTTTCTTCCCTTGCCTCCCTGCATCCAAAGGAGTTCCCCAGAGCTCTGTATTAGGACCTCGGCTCTTATCTATGTATAAGCAATCTTTATGATAATTTATGAAATGCTGGGTTCCGATTGTATACAGATGATACCATTATCTATTCTCCTTTAGTAGTACAAACCCTTGAATTTCTGCAGTCGATGTTCAGTTCCATTGAACTCAGCTAGAAAATGTACCTTTGGCTGCTCCCTTGTATTTTCCCCAAGGGGTTGCTACAGCAGATAAACCCGCCTTGATAATTTGGCAGAGGTTTTTTTATGCTGGATGTCCTTCCTGACACAACCCTCCATGGTGAGGAGGGCTTGAGTCCCTACCTGGAATCAAACCAGGGACCTTTTGCTTGGAAGGTGAATGTGTAAACCGCTACCCTACAGGGACACTACTTAGCTTAAGTTGGCGATAAATGCAATAAAATGCAAGTTCATGTTAATTTCAAGAGTTTTACCAGAACTTTGTGAGCTAAAAACTGCTTAAGGGGCTGAAGTTGAAATGATCACATTTGGGTATGTTAATAGATGAAAAGTTTCCTTTAAAACTCACAATGAAAGCTTTTTTTAAGGAAAAAGTCTTGTCTCTTTCTCCAAATGAGGAAACACTTGATTTCTGCTACTTTTTTTTAACATTATAGGATTACAGTCATCTGCTCTTTATTAATACACCTAATCAGTGCTCAGAGAGGTTAGACACTGTCTACCATTGTGCTTTTACGTTTTACTACAGGCTGTGGAAATCCTGTCACTGTTCTCTGTACACTGCTGTTAAGTGACCGTCTCACTGTGTCCGCAGACTTTCCCATTGGTTGGTTTTTATATATGAATCTCAGCCTGGACTGCTTCCTTCTTAACTGTTCACATGCATGTGTAAAAACCATAATCAATATCGCCTTCATTCTCCCAGTATTTATCCCAGAGCTGGAATTGAATTAGGAAAAAAGGCCTTTAAATATACGCTTCCCCTTTTTACCTGGAGTACGCAACAAAAGGACCTGAATTTGCATGAATTAGATACTCCAGAGGAGTGTAAGTCCATTTTAAAAGACAGAGAAATTAGTTCTCTTGGTTGATGTAACTGCTCTTGAAGCTGCTCTTGTGTTTGATATCTTATTGCATGCAATTCGGATGTTATACTCATCTGTGCTGTGTCAGTTATATTTTTTCTTTGTGTGTGTTCAGATTTGTAACTATATCTGCTGCCCTCTTGGCCAGGTTTTTTTTTTTTTTTTAATCTTAATAAGACTTTTTCCTGGATAAATAAAAAATTATATATATACCTCCACGATCCTGCTGAACAGACAGACCTCTCTACAAGAATGAAGCATACAGGACTGATATTAACCTCTTAGCCTGGTTAGGATCCTAATAATGTTTCCAACATTTGTGGTACGAAGGCACATCAAAGGTCACACTAGATCATCGAGGTACATCATAATAATGGTAAATAATATTATCTTCATAATTGTGAAAGTTTAAAAAAAATGTCCAAACATATTCATGTTCATGAAACTGAAACTTTAAAATGACAGTACCTTGATTGAGTAACTCTGATTACTTCCCTCAGTTTGCTTTCTCTCCCTTTTCTTTCGTTTCTGTTTTAATACCCTGAGTTCTATGGGACTCACAATGCATTAGCAGTCATACAATCAATCAGGAGCCCCAGTGCTGGATGGACAAAACCATTTTGGGGTGAAAGCGGCATCAGAAGGTTCACTATTTTATGGAATGAAAGTTCAGTCACCCAACCAATTCATTTATGCAATTTAATTATGACACTAATTACTTAAAATACTTGAAATTTAAAAAAAAAAAATGCAACCAAAACTTTTTTTAATTTCAGGCTTATAAGGGCCCCTCCCACTATTGGGGCCCTGAGGAGTCAGTACTCCCTTTTCATGATTTTTCATTGCTTATGTCTGTTTTGTTTCTAGAGAGAGGCCCGGTGTCAGATCCCGTTTTTGTGTGTGCTCTTGTACATGATGATGATGATTGCTCGAATTTGTACAACCTGAAATAAAATTTTGTGGTGAGAAATTTTGTCTTGCTCTCACTTTGAATCACTGAGGTTTGAGGAGGTTTGAGTTTAGGATCTGGTTTATTTTGTTTAGGTTTAGCATGGAGTTAGAGTCATGGCATGCCAAACGAACTGTCAAAGGAAATCTTTTGCAATGGTTTTGCAGTGCATCTGATGCCAGGTTCAGACTAAACAATATAAGCTCAATTATGGACAGACAGCAAAGGCATTGGTTTGGGAGCAAAAATGGGCATTATGTAGGACAGGCAGTTGTTTTAGCTCGTGTAGGGTGTCATAAGGGAGGAAAAACAACATTAAATATGGGACTTCTCCACAAATACACAAACTTGTCAGAATTTTTTCATGGACTTCCACGATGGTTTGATCATTTCTGTGAGTTCGCCCAGTGCATGCATAAAACAAGAATTATTTTCTACAGCTCAGCTGAGGGCAGCTACAGGCATGTCACAACAAGAGAAAAACCATGTCGCCAGTGTTGCTAGGTAAAACTGTGAAATGGAGCACACTAGGACAGTCAGTATCAAACCCACCACTTTTGCCACGGCCTCTTCATATGATTTTACTGGAAACTGTCAACACAAAAACATTGTGGCATGTGCGCCCCACATTAAA
This sequence comes from Etroplus canarensis, assembly GCA_015106775.1. Taxonomy (NCBI): domain Eukaryota; kingdom Metazoa; phylum Chordata; class Actinopteri; order Cichliformes; family Cichlidae; genus Etroplus; species Etroplus canarensis. The sequence goes on along the minus strand of VUQH01080808.1, from coordinate 2,621 downwards.
AGGTGAAGCTTCCTAAAGTATTACAGCGTATGCCCTAAACCTTTTGATCCTGCATATTTGGCTTCATGTTTACCCACGTGTTAGCAGTCTGCTATGATACATTACTCCTGAATTATTGCTAAGAACCTATGAAAAAGAGTGTTTACCCCCGGTGTGCATTTTGGTTGGGACTGTCTAGAAATAACCAGCATTGGAACACACCAAAATTAATTTGTGTAGTTATTGTGGTTTCTTTTTTTTCTGTTGTAATAATCTTGTGTTCAAAATCTGATCATATATGCATGTTGCCGTCCTTGTAGATTCTGTTTTGTTGTTCCATTGGTCCATCCATTTTCTGCTGCTCATCTGGGTCCCGGTTGCAGGGGTAGTAGTCTAAGCAGAGGTGCCCAGACCTCCCTTTTCCCAGCCACCTCCAGCGTGTCCTGGGGCTGCCCCCACTTTTGTTTTCTGTGTCATTGTTTTCACATAAAAAAGGTGAGAGTTAAAAAAGATGATAACCCATTTATTAAGATTTGGTTTTAAGATTGTGGTAATATCATGCTGTTCCTCTACTATTATTGCCTTCCTTGTCTCTGTCTCTGTGGGCCTCTTTCTCTTTCTTGAGCCATACCTCTTATGCATCTTTTAATTTCTTTTAACAATTCACCTGAAAATTGTACACAACCTGTAGTGTATTAGAGTTGCTATTAATGAACTTGTCATATTTAATAAAAATCTTTATGCCCATAACGTGCACAGTTTGAAATCTCTCCATCTTTCAGCCCTCATTTCTGAACATATTGTACTCTACAGTTACCTTATGGTTAAATGAGTTTTACTTGGAGTATCAGGTTTAGGAGTGCATTATTTTCTTCAATTTTATTTAAGTATTTATGATTCCCATTGTTAAAAAACAAGCATTGAAAAATTGCTGACCATCTTCTTTTGGCTGCTCCCATTAGGGGTTGCATGGTAACTATACTGCAAAATAAAGACAACTTCACTATGTTTTGTTTGCAGAAACAGACAAAAAGAATCAGCTTTCTTAACATACAATGTAACGGTTCAAAAAACAATGTCCAAAAGATTTAAATAATTCAAATTTAACAAATCTGTCTACTCCCCATCCTCACCCCCAGGGAAACATTCATTTTCTTTGCTCTTTTCATTTCCATCGTCCTCTATCACACCTCCATCTGCTGCAGAGACAGACCCCTTTAAAAGAATGAAGCATACAGCATTGATATTAGCCTCTGAACCTGCTTACAGCCTGATACTGTTTTACTTTTTTTCACTAGCACTGCACATCAGAGGTTCAAACCATGTCATCAGGGCACACCACAATAATTATAAGTAATTTAATTACCTTCATAACTGAGAAAGTTTAAATAAGTGTCCAAAATTAAATACCTTTATGAAACAGTAACATTAAAATTCCAGTACCTTGGCTGAGTAGGCTTGATGACCTCCCTTGCTTTCTCTCCCTCTCCTTTCTTTCTTTTCTTTTTTGATACTTGATTTTCCTTTCTTGTGGGGGGGACACATAAACATTCACACTCACCTAGACAGAAGCAATTAAAGAGTCTGAGTGGACTAAACCATTGTTACATTATTTGTAAGGGCAAAAGTGGCATCGGAGAAGCTCCACTATTTTTGGAATGAAAGTCCAGGCACCCAACCCATTGATTCAGGCATTTAAATTATGACACTGATTGGTTAAAATACTTGAAATGAAAATTTCAAACAACCAGGGCCAGGGTAGTCCTTCCACTTTCCCCCCCAACTAGGACACCCTTTGTCCCATGTTCATCCATTAGTCACCTGATCATCACCTGCCCCCACACCTGCCCTCACTCCCCAGTCAGTACACACAGACAGCTCTAGTTTTGCTTGCCTGACTGACTGCTAATGGCTCTTTTTGTTTCGATTTGCTGCTGTTACACTTTTCTGAATTGTTCTTTTTACCTTAACTAGTAACTATTTTGTTCTCCTTTGTTCTTGTTCTGTTCACACCAGACCTTTTACTAGGATTATAAATCCTTTAACACCCTACCAGATGTGCTCAGTTTCTTAGTATATGTTTTGGAGATGCATGGTTTCCTTTTACAGCAACGGGTTAGTTGTTAAGGGGAAAAGATTGACAGTAATTGTTCTTTAAATTCAGAAAGGGTCAGAGTTCCCCTCATGAAAAGTCTGCAGCTCTGCAGGTTTCTGTCTCTTTTCTCTTCCAATGGATTTCTGCTGAGGAGATGGGTATAAAATGGTTGCTCTAGGAAAGGTTCTGCTCCTTAATAATGCATGACTGACCCTTAAACCTTATATTTTTTCTTTATTTTTTTTAGGTGACTAAACTAGATATGGCTGAATCTCCACTGTAGCAGTACATGTTTCAGAGTAACATAGTTCTCTTATGGCCAGTCTACAAGACACGCTATGACAAAACAGAAGCAAAAAATAAATAAATCAATAAAATACAAAGGACGCACCAAATGCACGTAAAGAAGAAGCAAGGAGGTATGAGAGGGATGAAATGAGTTAGAGATAAATAAGGAATGAAGCAGATGCCCACCTAAAAACATCCACCGATCATTGTACAGTATGTGAACATGACAAGTACATGAGAAACACATTCTTCCACATCC
>VUQH01080807.1:0-10198 GCA_015106775.1 Etroplus canarensis | reverse complement strand
GTCAATCTGTCCATCACCATTGCAAACAAGAAGGGGCTCAGAGCTGATCCCTGATGTAATCCCACCCCCACCTTGAGCCCATCTGTCACTCCTACTGCACACCTCACCACTGTCTCACTGTCCTCATACATGTCCTGCACCACCTTCACATACTTCTCTGCCACTCCTGACTTCCTCTCAAGATGTTTTTTTAAAAATCGGTAATTTATATTGTTAACCATTAATCACCATTAAATTCAAATAATCAATCGTCTACAGTTAGGTCCATAAATTTTGGGACAAGTACACATTTTTGTATTATCGCCTCTGTACACCATCACCGAGAATTTTAAATTCAACAGTTATAATCTGATTGAAGTGCAGACTTTCATCTTTAATTCAAGGGGTCCTACTAAAGAATCACAGACATTTTTAGAGTCCCACATTTTTACAGACTCAAAAATAATGGGACAGTTTACAAGTAGTTTGATGTCCAGGTGAGACCTGTTCCCTCGTTAGTCCATGATAAACTAAGCAGATCAGAGCTGGAGTTGAGTCCAAGTGTTGAACTTGAATCTGGTAGCTGTTCACTGAAACTCAATATGAGATGTGTATGCAAGTGAAGGAGGACATCATTAGGCTGAAAAACCTAAATAAACCCATCAGAGAGAGAGCAGAAACTGTAGGAGTGGCCAAAGCAACAATCTGGAACATTCTTAAAATGGACTGCACTGGCCAGCTCAGCAACACCAAAAGGCCAGGAAGTCAGCTAAAGTGGATGATCACAGAATTCCTTCCTGGGTTAAGAGAAAGACTTCACAACATCTAGCCAAGTCAAGAACACTCTTGTGGAGGTAGGTGTATCAAGTCTACAATCAAGAAACGCCTTCATGAATGTAAATAGCGTTTACAATAAGGTGCAAACTACTGGTTCCACTCAAGAACAGGAAGGACAGATTAGACTTTGTCAGAAAACATCTCAAAGAGCCTGAACAGTTCTGGGAAACATTTTTGGACAGATGAAACCAAGAGGAACTTGTATCAGAATAATGGGAAGAGAAAAGTAAGGAGAAGGAACCACATCATCTGTCAAGAATTGTGGAGGCAGTGCTATGGCGTGGACATGTATGGCTGCCAATGGAACCAGGTCACTAATGTTTACTGATGATGTGATGCTGATAGAAGCAGCAGGATGAATTGTGAAGTGTACAGGGCTATACTCTGCTCAGATTCGGACAAATGCTGCAAACTGATTGGACGGAGTTTCACAGAGCAAATGGATAATGAGCCAAAGCAAACAGCAAAAGCAACCCAGGAAATGGGATATGCTTCCAAGTCAGTCACCTGATCTCAACCCAGCAGAGCAGCTTTCAGATACTGAAGACAAAACTGAAGGCAGAGACCCACAAACGAGCAGCGACTGAAGGCCGAGCAGAGCGCCACAGGGAATCAAACAGCATTTGGTGATATCCGTGGATTCTAGACTTCAGGCGGTCATTGACCGCAAAGGATTTTCATCCAAGTATTGAAAAAAAATTTATATTTAAAATGATGCTTGTTTGGTCCATTACTTTTGAGCTTATGATAATGTGGGACTATATATAAAAATGGGTGGAATTCCTTAACAATTAATGCAACACTTTTGTCAAACCCCTTGAATTAAAACTGAAAGTCTGCACTTCAGTCACCTTTTGACTAGACACTATCCTGATTTTTTTCATTTTTATTCATATCCTTGGATTTCCTTGTTTAATTATTTCACTACTACGTTCTGATTTCTTCGTACATGAAAATACACAGAGGCTAATGTCTGTCAGTGAAGCCGCTTTACGACTCCTCTCTACATGTTGGCCTTTGAGCTTTCAACATTATAGTTGCCACTTATGGCTCTTCTGGCCAGCAGAGATGACATGAGCTCCCTTTAATCTCCAAAGTAAGTAGTAACCATAACGCACACAGCTGTGGGCTGCATTTTGTTTAACATTTTAGGAGCAAAGCGTGCATCCTTCAGCAGATGTTTTTGTTGTAGTTGAGCTTTTTTGCTGTTGTAATGCTTTCTTTCTTTTTTTATTGGTGGCATGCATGTTTGAAAGTCCTTTAGTTGTGGTAATTGCAGCGCTGTTCGGGACTGTGTCATCCTCTGCATGGGAAACCCAAGACGTCCCACAGTAAAGCTGTAATGGGCGCGGTTAACCAGGCTATTAGTAGCAGCTATAGCAGTAGCTTTTAGGCCTCAAAGAGAGGCGTTTCCGGTCCAAAGTGACGGATTGCAAAGTTGGAGCAACAAGTTACATTTCTGGTTATTTTGGCACTTGACCTTGTTCAAATGGTGCAGGGATTTGGGAAAACCCCACACACAATACATGGAAAAGTTGCTTGGGAGTCCTCACTTCATTTTTAGCTACTCCACTGCCAGTTTTAACTGGGCTTGAAAAGGCAGTTCTAGAAAAAAATGATCAAAGTTTGAACATTTGCATAAAATGGAACATTGTTTAAACTTTTTTGCTTTGAACTTGGTGCGATACCACATAAATGCATGTCCAGTTTTGACCTGTAGGTGGTGCTAAAAGATTTAACACACTCATGAACTCATGTGACTGTGCCCCCCCCCCGTTGTACAGCGGATTACACATTCGCCTTACAAGCAAAAGGTTCCTGATTCGATTCCAAATGTTGCATCAGTAGGGGCATCCGGCGTAAAACCTCTGCCAAATTACCAATGTGGCTTAATCCACTGTGTGGACCCCTTGGGGGGGAATACAAGAGAGCAGCTGAAGGTACCTTTTTATAAACTTATGTGGCTGGTCCAGGAACATCTTTTTACCGTACAAGTCTCGTGGTTTTCAGAGATTCTAGTGGGAAAAAAGAAAGATGAAGATGATGGAGGAAAAGGTCTCAGGACAGTCTGTGAAATAGTCATGACTTTAATCTGTTAATTCATGTCCCTGGACACAAATTTCACTGTTTTTCCTTTTCTTCAAGACAAATTTTGCTACATTAGTTCTTGTTCCTGAACATGAATTTTCATCAGTCTGTTCTCTATACTGATTTGTGTCCATGTTCACCAAATTCATTTTGTCCACTTTCAAAAGACAAAACTCATGTGCAACAGGGTGGGGGAGTCACAGACACATTGCCTCTTAAACAACAGATTAAAGTTTGAGTCTTACACAGTACACACATTCACACTTTTAAGTACATTATTAATTACAAATATGTTGCTTTGTAACATTTTGCCACAAACAACAAATTGGTTAGATTTAGGGATTAAATATTTCTGGGTTAAGTATAAAAAAAGACCACGGTTTAGGTTAAAAGACAGTTAAGGTAAAACTGATATTTTTGGTTGTAATGTTGATGCCAGCCCACTTTTCCAGTGTCAAAAACTGCAGTTCCTCTAGTGGCCACTAGAGGCTGCCTTCTAAAGTGAGCCAGTCCCCATAGATTCCCATTTTAAAATGTCCAACTTTACAGCAGAAATAATCATGATTCCAGCCTGCTACAAAAAGAGTTTTGGGCTCTCTAGCTAATTTTGCCCCTTCATAACAGCGGTACAGGGGTGGAATTTTTTTTTATAACTCACCTGCTGATCTTAACGTTTGCATCGTTAGGGGTGTGGCCTGTTTTGCTGACAGGTGTTTGTAGCTGCTGGCTGTCTGCTTGGCTTCACCACAGCTACGTGGAGTCCCTGAACTGGACTTCTGGACCGTGTTTATGCTGTTGGTGTCTTTTGGAGCATTTTAATGTAATTAGCTGAAAATAATATGGCTTGCTGCGTAGTTAATTGTACTAAGAAACCATCTGAGAAGTCTGCGCTCCAGTTTTGGTGGGTAAAATTCAAATTTTATTTGGATGTTACCTATCACTAATTAGCAGGTAATCTTTATCTGTGTAGTGCACCTGCTGGCTCCAAAAAACTCGATTCTGATTCTCATTACTTCCTGTCCAGTCCCGTAAAAGTCCTGTAAAATTAAAATTAGAAATATTAACTTTAATGCTTCCACAGAAATCAAAAGGGCAAGTAGTAGCCAGGTCGTGCTAATCAAATGCACTTGATTAACTGATCATTAGCCAGTATAGGCACCTCTAGAAAAGCAGTTGTTTTATTGTTTGCTGCTCTGGGGCATTCAGGTGTGTGTTAACACAATGCCACAATCTTCTCAGGAGTGCACGTCCCAGCAACTTCAGCCCAAGGTCAGACTGTGCAATGCTTAGAGAAAATGCAAAAAAAAAAAACAAGAGCTTCAACTCAGACTGTAGAGCAAGAGAGTAACGCCAGGAGAAAGTCTTTTCTCTGTTAGATGAAAACGGCAGCACAGCTTAAGTTTGCAAAGCTGCATCTGAGCAAACTGCAAGACTTCTGGAACACTGTCCTTTGGACAGACCAAACTAAAGTGGAGATTTTTGGCCATTATGCACAGCACCACATTAGGTGAAAACTAAACCGCATTTGAGCAATTGTCTGTGAGCAACCAACTGTCTGCACAGTGGGGGAGGGCTGATAATTTGGGCTTGTTTTGCAGCCACAGGTTCATCATGAACTCCTCTGTATACCATTATTCTAAAGTCAAATGCAAGGCCATCTGGCCCACAACTAAAGCTTAGCCTGGACTGGGTTGTGCAACAGGACAATAACACCAAACACAGCAGCAAATCTCCAACAGAATGGTTAAAAAAGAAAAGAATCAACGTGTTGCAATGGCCTGGTCAAAGTCCAGACCTCAACCCCACTTAAAAGAGCTGTGTGTAAACAAATGGCCACAAACCTCAATGAACTGAAACGACACTGTTAAGACGGGTCGGCCAAAATTCCTCCACAGTGTTGTGAGAGACAGACAGTCATACACTTCTACTGCAGCTAAAGATGCTAACGAGCTTTTGACTCATGGGGTGGACTTTTTCACCGGACTGCAGAGACCTGTGAAAAACTTGTGATTGGATTGTTTTATTGTCATTTCAACTACATATAAATACCCAGGACCCGGTGCCCCATACAAGGGTAGTGCTGGCCGGACAGGGCCCGCCTCCGGCCCAGCACAAAACCCCGCCCGCGATGTCCTCTTCCCCAGCCACCAGCATCAGACGATGCCGTGGACTGAAGGCCCGGTCCACACAGCAAGCCGAGATCGGAGCCCCCAGAAACCGCCCATCCGCAGCATCAGCCCTGTGACGATACTTCCCCTGGAACCCAAAAACGTTGGTTCCCCGGACGCTGCCCGGCAGGTCATGAAAAACAACGCCGCCAGATCGCCAGTTAGCGCCATCTGTGGACGGAGCTACGACGGCGTCTGGTCGTCCTCGAACCTCAAACTTTCGAACGCGAACACCACCGTCCCGGCGTCCACACACCCAAATACTGGGTCAAAACAGGGACAATCACAGGTGTACAAGCACCACCTTGGTTCCGGAGTGGCCGCATGCTACCGTTGCACCACCATCTTGGCCCTTAAAAATGCAGTAGGCTAAAGATACTGATTATGCAGATATACTTACCGGCAGTTCCATTAGTTACACCTGTTCAACTGCTCGTTAAAGCAAACATCTAATCAGCCAATCGCGTGGCATCGATGCGTTTAGATATGCAGAACTGGCTAAGACGACCTGCTGAAGTTTAAACCAGAAGAAAAGTGATTTAAGTGACTGAACGTCGCCTGATTGATCACTGATTGAACACAAACCATATCTAGTTTTCCCCAAGGGGTCACCCCAGCAGATGAATCCACATGGATAATATGGGAGGGGCTTGTGCCCCCCCCCCCCGGAGTCCAACCAAGGACCACTCACTTGCAAGATGAATGCACAAACAACTAAAGTATACATGCTAGGGTTTACAGAGAATGCTCTGTAAGAGAAAATATCCAGGGGAACCCTGAGGCAGAAGGAAACTGGTCGCACTGCTTCCAGTTTCCGGACAGACGACAGGAACTCAAATAACCACTCGTTGAAACCAAGGCATGCAGAAGAGCATCTCTGAAAGCACAGCACATCCAGCCTCGAAGCAGACGGGCTACAGCAGCAGAAGACCACGCCATAAACTCAAAGTCCAGGCATGGAACCCCACAGGAAGTAGGAATACACACTGACGACACAACAAGGTGTAAGAGAAAGGCAGGGGTGTAAAAGCACAAAGACAAACGAGGCAAGTGGCACCAGGTGGGAAAGGGGGCACAGGTGACAACAGTCAGGGACAGGAAGTAAAACTGAACACAATACATGGACTACACCCAGTATCAAAGTAAAACAGGAAGTGAGAAACGGACATGACAACTCGACAGAAGGACACAAACACAAGAGGATGACACCGAGGAACCTAATGAGCTAAACACAGGAGACGACCAGAACGGAGACTCAGACTAAACTCAAGAAACACAGAAGAACCAGGAGAACCAGGAAAGAACCACAGCTTCATGCAGAGGGCAGGAACATCAGGACTGGAGGGCAGGACGAGCAAAATATAACAGAAACTCAAAACCCAAACAGGTAAGAATACAATAAACCATACGGAACATAAGAGGAGCTATAATAGAACCAAAACTACAAAATCCCAGGACCACGACAAACACTGGGCAATAGGAACGTGGAAAAATGTTGCCTGGTCTGATGAGTCTCCATTTCTGCTGTCACGTTCAGATGGTCAGAACCTGGTGTGAACAACATGAATGCGTGGATCCGTCCTGCGTGGTGTCAGAGGTTCAGGCTGCTGGCGGTGTGACGGTGTTGCGGTGGGGGGGGGGTATTTTCTTGGCACGCCCTGACGATAAGTTCCAGTGGCCTCAGCAGATCTCAGTCCACCAGAGCAGCTTTGGGATGTGGTCAACGGGAGATTCTCATCGTGGATGTTCAGCCAGCTAACCTGCGGCAACTGTGATGATGTCATCTCAATGTGGAGCAAAATACCTGAGGGATGTTTCAGCAACGTGTTGAACACAAACGAGAGTCCAGCCCAGTGCTAGCGAGGAGTATCTGCCGAGTGAGTATCTGTTCACAGACAATAAAAATTTAATATGAGAATGTCAAACAAATGTCTAACAGTATAAAATGATAAGTCATATGTTCTACAAAAACGCTGTTCTGACCTTTCTTCGACACCATACAGACCTGTCAACAGTTTCCTTGTTGCCGACTTTTGGTTGTCAGTCGGCATATTTCTGCCAGTTTTTTTATTGACTTCTGTCTCTTTATAAAACTGCATATGAATACATTTGGCTTCTTCCTTGTAAGTGAATGTTCTCTCCAGCAGGACGTCGTTATGTTGTAAAACTAACCATCAAGTCCATCTGTAATCTGAGCACTTAATTGCTTCATAGAGATTTTTTTTTATTATTATTATTATTATATTGCAATGTAATATATAAGTCAATATCTTCTGCCACACACTCATATCTATACAGAGGACAGCGCTCCCATTAATAAATCTGCCATGACTTAATAGCTGCACTCATAAACATCCCTGCTGAGTATCATCATCAAACCTGTGGATGGATGAGTAATGTGACTGGCCCGCCGCCGCAGAAATCAGGAAAGACTGACTGTCATCCACCCAACAGCATCAACCCTCCACCATCTGTTCACGTAGGCTGTTTCAAGCAGGACTGCTGGCGCTCCATTCATATGCATGTCTCCGGTAGATAATGAGCACGCAGCTCGAGGAGGCAGTGTCTTCGCGTGAAACGGGCTGTTGGAAAGAACTTCTGAAGGGGGAGAAACCTCTAGACGTGGTCAGATCCTAAAGGGGAAGATACAGTTATCGATGCAGTTTTACAGTACGGGGCTTATGTTGGGTTTGTACAGAAAGATTAAGGTAAAGATCAGACGTGAAACTAGTACAAAACACATATGCCATCAAATTAACTAAAGAAAAGCAACGTGTTCATCATCATCAGATCCAAGAGTAGAAATAACTTAAAGTGTTTAGAGCTGACTGAAGTCGGAGCTTTTTGCGCACGGGGATTATTTATACATAGAAAAACCTCGTTATTAGAAACTTTGGCCATGTTTAATATAAACATCCACCACTGCAACAACTGCTTTTGGGCCAAGATGGCGGTGCGACGGTAGCGTGCAGCCACTCCAGAACCCAGGTGGTGCTTGTACCCCTGTGACTGTCCACGTTTTGACCCGGTATTCGGGTGTTCAGGTGTGTGGACCCCGGGACGGTGGTGTTTGTGTTTGAAAGTCGGAGGTTCGAGGACAACCAGATGCCGTTGTAGCTCCGTAGCTCACAGCACATACAGACGGTGCTAACTGGCGATCTGATGGCGTTGTTTTTCATGACCTGCCGGGCAGCTTCCGGGAAACCAACGTTTTTGGGTTCCGGGGGGAGTATCGTCGCAGGTCTGATGCTGTGGCTGGGCGGTTTCTGGGGGCTCTGATCTCGGCTTGCTGTGTGGACCGGGCCTTCGGTCCTCGGTGTCGCCTGATGCCGGTGGAGGACATTGCTGGTGGGGTGTTGTGCTGGGCTGGGGGGCGGGCCCCAGCATTACCCTTGTAGGGGGCACCGGGTCCTGGGGGAACGCTATCTGTTTCACTGTGTCTTTATATGTAGTTGAAATGACAAAGCAGTCCAATCCAATGGACCAACCTTTTGGCACTTGTAGCTTTTTGGATTTCCTTTGTCGTCTGCTTGTAGCCTAAGCGAAAGTGACCAGTAAAGTTGGTGCAGGCTTTGGTTGCACAACAATGTGGGAGAGCAGGGGCGGGGATAAAATTTGATTGATTTTGGAATCTCTTGGATGAGAGCATCCTGGGTTTTTGATGGCAAGAGAAACGGACGCTCCGAAGCATATGGAAAACATGTCAAGTCCATACAAACAAGTTCTGGACACCATGCAACAGACCTAACAACCAAACCACTCAGCGTTCTTCAACCAAACACAATGATCAAACTCCAGTCAGTCCAACTGGATACCTGGAGAGATGCTGGTGAAGGCTGTCACCATCACCATGAGAGCTTTACTGTTCGGGGTTTTCTTTCCATTTCTGAAAATAACACACCAAATGGACATGCATCTACAAATGGTAACCGTGATGAATGCATAATGCGAACTGAGACTTCAGTTTTCAGTAATTTAGTAAGTGAGAAGAGTGAGGACCCAAATGCAGGATGAGAAAACTTAAAGTGAACTTTTAGCTCCACAGGCCTTGACAATATCAAAGTGCACAAAGTTCAAACTGGCGAGGAAACGGGAACACGCTACTGGAACATCAACAAAGCAACAGAGCAGAGGATTACATACACACAGACTAACAAGCAACCGGCGGGAGACGAGCACAGGTGGGAGTAAAACTGAACACAATGCATGGAAAACAGGAAGTGAGGGATATACTGACAGGGAGTGTTGACGCGGGACTGAACTTGACATGTGAACAAGAGGATAACACAGAGGGGACATAGCTAGCTGGAACTGAATCTTAACATAAACAGAAAACAACAGAACTGCAAATATCAAACCCAGGATCACAACAGTAACGAGCAGCACAAAGAACAGAAATACAAGGACTCAAAGACAACATGAATCAAGACCAGGAGACACAAGGAGGTGGAGATGATGGCAAAGATCCGACTATTCAAGTGACAAACCTGAGCGCTCATACAAAGACATCAGGATCCAGAACCTAAAACACAAAGAGTCAAAATAAAACTGAACAGAAACTCAAAACCCTCACTGAAAGATTACAGTGAACCATACTGAACACTGGTAGAGCTAGACCCAAGGTTCAACCATAAACGGAGCCTAAAACCCAGGAAGCTCCAAACCAAAACTCAAAATATACGAAACCCAGGACCATGACAGGTTTATAACACTCTCTAAGGGAAACGCAGAGCTCCTGCCAAATCAAACACAAATTCATAAGGATCAGAACGTGACGAGAGACCCTCGAAACGTTTTTTCATGTGCTCATGAGCAGCGTGTGTGAGGATGTGTGTGATGCCGGCGTCCTGCTGCCGCTGCGTGTGATGGAGGCAGGGTGTAGACCATGAAAATCAGAGCCCGCCAGACCAAAGCCGAAGAGGAGCTGCTCACATTTCGGACCACAGCTTCACCAGATACGAAGCCACGTCAAGGAGCTTAACGCCGGACTGTTAATATTTCACACCAGTAGGTTTGGACCTGCTGCTGCTGCTGTGGATAACATTTGAGAAGTGATGCAAACGGAAGCTGCTAATGTACGCACACTATGGGCAAAAGTATTGGGCCGCAGCTCTTAATGAATTGAA
>VUQH01080804.1:0-11837 GCA_015106775.1 Etroplus canarensis | reverse complement strand
CAGACGGACGGACGGACGGACTGACACACACACACACACACACACACGGACGGACTGACACACACACACACACACACACACACACACACACACACACACACACACACACACACACAGACACAGAGACACACACACACACACTCACACACAGACACACACACACTACACACACTCACACAGACACACACACACACACACGGACGGACTGACACACACACACACACACACACACGGACGGACTGACACACACACACACACACACACACGGACAGACTCACACACACACACACACACACACACACACACACACACACACGGACGGACTGACACACACACACACACACACACACACACGGACGGACTGACACACACACACACACACGGACGGACTGACACACACACACACACACGGACGGACTGACACACACACACGGACGGACGGACGGACAGACGGATGGACGGACTCACGCACAGATGGACAGACATTATATTTTAGCATTAATATTTGTTTTTATAAAATCCTGACTGATTAAAACTGGTGACCAGCCGTATTTCCCCGTCTGGGGATGTGTAAAGTTGTTTGTTTGTTTATTTATTGCTCTTTACGTCATTGAATCAAAAAGAAAAAGGTAAAGGTAGCGTGCAGGAAACCGTCCACCGAGAGGAGGATCATCTCTGACAGGTTTCTGTGTCTCTTCAGGCATTCGAGTTCTGGTGGATGCTCGAGAGAAGCTGCACATCCCATGGGGCAACCGGTCCAACCAGCGGCACGGAGACACTATGATGGCATTTGACACTCGGTCGGCGATGGCTCACGGTCACGGCTTGGTGGAGCCCAAAGTTTTCCAGCACTACCTTCCATCAATTAAGGCCCTGTGGGCAGACCAGGGCATCCAGCACGCCTACGATCGGCGCAGGGAATTCCAGCTGGTGAGTAAAGCGCTCTGTAAGAGAACTCTCCCATTGTGTTCACAGCGAACACGCCGTGCTGGTTTCTTTTCAAAATGAAACGATTCAGTCTGAGCCAGACCCTACGCAAGGGTTCATGCTGTCCCTCTGTCACATCAGTGCAAACAGCCTGAAAACACACGTGAAGTTTTTGCTATGAGGCCGATAGATTAGAATTCACTAACAGGGGTGAGTTTAAAGAACTCAGAGTGAGGGCTGAGGGGGTCCTGCCACCTGTCCCAGGCCCCATCACCCTAAATTAGATTGGCAGGTGGAGACGATAGATGGCCAGCTTTGAGAAGCGCGAGCGCAGCTTTAGTGATGCGAGTACTGTGTGTGAAAGCATCATTAAAGCAGCACAGGAAGCTGCAGTCCGGCTGCTGCACGGCTGCAGGAGGGAACCGGACTGAAGCTGTGATGGCTGCAGGTTCCTGGATGTAGAACCCTCCGTCGGCGTTGGCCTGTTGGCTCGGCACCATCAGATCGTTGAAAGAGGCGCCGTGGGATCCAGACGTGAGCGCCGTTGGTTTGTTGGCACTCGGTCGTCCCTCCAGTTCCAGCACTTATGTCACGGCTGATGTGTTGTTACAGGGCTTGTTGGGTGCTGACCCATCTTGACTGACTTGATGACAGCAGCTAAGCATCACCTGCTCATAATGAGCGGTTGGGAAACCAGTGTTCATGACGTACTGATGATAGAGATTAGGCTTGTTGCTCACAACATCAGCTAAAGGTCAAAATTAAACTAACAAACGTTTTAAAACGTTCTATACATTGCTATTGTTACTCACTCAGTGGTAACGTGGTTTTAAATGATGAAATAATGTGAGCTGACAGATGGAGGAGACGGAAAAGAAAGGAAGAAAGAAAGATGGATGACAGTAAGCAGGCTGTGTGTGTGTCAGCTGGTGTGTGTATGTGTGTCACAGAGTGTAGGTGATAATAATGATGAAGGTGGAAAGCTGCAGCCACACCAAGCGGACCCAAGCGGCCAGCAGGAGGCGACTCAGAACACCTGAGCACCCACAGCCTCCACTTGTCTCAAAGATCAAGCCATGCAGGTCTCAGTTATGGTTCCTCTGAACCAAGGCAGAAAGACAGGAGGCCCCGGGAGCAGCCCCGGTGCTCAGGGAGCCATGACTGCAGCCAGCCACACCAAACACAGGCCACAGGGCCCCACGGTCCCCCTGGGCGGGGGGCCTTACACCACAGGAGCCGAGCAGACTCCTGGGTCTTCACCAGCGCTTGTATGAACCTTCACTGTTATGGTAGAAGAACATTTATGAGGTCTGTCTGTCTGTCCATTACAAAATGTCCAACTGCAGGAGCTGACTTGTTTGCCAGATCTTAACCAAACTTTGTGTGGTCAATACTTGTGATGGTAGAACATCTGAGAACATTTTTATAAATGATCTTTGACCCCACAATCAAAGGTCAAGGTCACACAGGTTCAATCGCTCCGTTTAGCTTCACTACAAAGACGACTCGTCATCAGGTTCCATCCTGCAGCTGAGGGTTGGATGGTACGCCAGGTGTCCCGATGGCGTGGTGATCTAACTGCTGGAGGGTCCTTCATGCCTGTCCACTGGGTGATGTTTGTGAACCGTGATGTTCTTGGTCTTCCTCTGCTGGCGTTCACGTTTCCCTCCTGTAACGCTCTCTGCAGCGAACTCTGACGGATGATGTGGGCAAAGTGTTTGAGTTTCTTGAGTGTGTGATTGTGAACAGACGTTTCTTTGGATCAGTCCTCCTCAGTACTGCTTCATCAGTGATCTTCCTGGTCCATGATATTTTTAGCATCCTTCTGCAAGTCCAGAATTCAAACTTTGAATTTCTTCATGATGTGAGCATTTTGTTTGTCTTTGAGAAGCTTGTTCTGTTCTTTGTTTTAATCATTTGTCCATGATTAAATGATTAAATGATTAGAGAAGTTGGAAGATGTGAAAGGAAATAAAGAATAGAACTAGCATGAACCCAGTGGCCTTCATGTAACCTGCTGCCGTACTGATGTGGAAGTAGTTTTCAGTGTGAGATTGAGCTCCACTCTCTGTCTCTTTCAGGGGGAGTCGGTCAAATATTTCCTGGACAATTTGGAAAAGCTCGGACACTCAGTAAGTACCACACACACGCACACACACACACACACTACAGTGGCAGGCCCTCATCTCCCCGACAGCCGGGAGAGCTGGTGACGCAGATGGGTGTGATAACCCTCAGCCAGTTTGTTGAAAAGAGAAGTAAAACTGTGGTCTTCCTGTCATGTCTCCACATTGGTTTGTTCTGCTGTGCACTCATAGTTCCTCTGTGGGCTGTAAGCTGACACTGTCAGGATGAGTCACCGTGCAGGTAACGTTTGGGGACATTCCAGAAAACTCTGTTCCTGACAGCTGGGATGAGGACAGAGTTCAGCCCCAAAGTCCCAGATGTGTCAAAGGCTTTATCCAAAGCAGGAAAGGATGCATAAGAGCTTAACGTAGCAGTTTAAAATGATGTCACATAGGGTCATGTGACATTCTAAAAGCCAAAGAGGATGAAACCAAAATCAAGAAGTTTCCCTGATAAACCCCCGCCACCCAGAGTCCTGACCAGTCAGAGCCTGTTCTCAGAAGTGAGGGAAATAATTATGAATAGCAGAAGTTGTTCTCAGTCGATCTTCTCACAGTCATCTGCGTGCTGATGTGGAGCTCCAGCTGTCTCACACAGAGCGTCCTCACATGTCTCACACAGAGCGTCCTCACATGTCTCACCCTGCTGTGTGTGATCTTATCAGAACATTCAGAAGCAGCCCTCCAACGTTTAACTCTTATCTCTTCTCAGCCCACAGGGGAATTTAGTGCCAGGATGGTGTACACACCAGTAATATGGACACTTTAGGGCAGCATGGTGGCACGGTGGTTAGCACTGTTGTCTCACAGCAAATGGGTCCGGGTTTGAATCCAAAAGTGGCCAGCATAGGGTCTTCTGTGTGGAGTTTGCATGTTCTCCATGTGTTTGTGGGGGTTCTCTCCAGGTGCTCTGGCTTCCTCCCACAGTCCAAAGACATGCGGAGGGGTTGGGTTTCTTCTTCTACTTCTTCTTCCAGCTGCTCCCGTTAGGGGTCTCCACAGCGGATCATCTGCCTCCATCTCACCCTGTCCCTCCGTCCTCTTCCCTCACACCAACCCTCTGCATGTCCTCCTCTCTTCTGTTCTGCTTTGGATGGGTTAGGTGACCTGGTGATTTCCAACTGGTAGGTATGAATGGTTGTCTGTCTGTCTGTGTTGGCTCTGTGACAGACTGACAACCTGTCCAGGGTGTACCCTGGGATAGGCTCCAGCGCCCCCTGCGACCCTGAATTGGAAAAGCAGAGGAAGATGAATGAATGAATAAATGATCATTGTTATTACTACTGATGGCAGTAAAACTGCGGGTCCCTGGTTAGTTCATGCTTCCAGTTTCAAGGAGCCGTAATCAGAGCTTTTGTTAAGTTGTGGCGATTTACCCAAAAAAAATGATTTCGCTGTGAAAAAAAGACCTGAAAGCTGCAAACTGTAAAGCCAGTCTGACAGAGAACGCGGGTTATCAGTCCTACGCGATCTCCCACAAATGAGGACGTTTGATCGTCCGTTGACTGCGTCTGTGCACATCGTGGGTGTCACCCACTTCAGTCAGGAGAAGCGGGTCACTGAGAGATGAATAATTACCATGGCAGGACTGGAAGTTGCCCCGGGCGAGGCGGGCTTCACGCTTGGAAACACCCCCTGGTTTGGGTCGAATTACTGACTAGATGACCCTTTGTTCCCAACTACCTAATCTATTGACTGATCAATGAATGAATGGAGGTTTCAACTGAATAATCTTTACATTTCAAAGAAACTCACATTGAAACAGTTGCACTTGGTTAATCCCTAATGGTGTTCTAAAGAAAGAAGACGATGACCTTTATTAACCCCACAAACAGGGAAATTCAACTTTCACTCTGCGTTGTTACATATCCTCCACTTCTACATGCAGGTCTGAAATACACACATGCTCACACAGAACCAGTAGTCGTGCATTAGTGGAGCGGTGACAGAGTGAGAAGGCTGCCCTTTAAAGGCACCAGGGAGCAAAGTAGGGGTTCGGTGCCTTGCTCAAGAGCATTTTGGCAGCGCTCAGGGGGTAAACCAACGCCTGTCCAGTCTCCAGTCCAACCTCCATATATGGTGATCCATGCAGATCTTGAACCGGCAGCCCTTGGTAACCCCCCGGTTTCTTAACTAAGTCCCAGTGGACTGAGCCGCTGCCGCTCTCTGGTCTCAGTGATGACCAGAGTGCCCGGCTGAAAGAGACAGTAGTGGACGGAGCACACTTTGTGTTCCTTTAGATTCAGACGCTAGCTCCTTTTCCAGTTCCAGGGAAGAAGTGCTAGATGAGACTGAATGATGGAGCAAACCCTGGGAGACCTGAGGTTTGCCCCGTGAGGGTTTGGAGGCCGAGGACAGGACCAGATCGCTGCTGATGTCGGGCGGTGATCAGGAGATGCTGCTGGAGCCAAGGTTTTTGAAATGGTCAGATATTGGCGTGAGCCAATCAGCAGCAGGCAGTGGCACAGCTAAAGGGGACCAACAGGACATTAGGCAGGTGGTCATAATGTTATGTACATCGGTGCAGACATGAAAGGGGGACCTCCTGACCACCACTTGATGCTAGTTGTGGTGTTTTATTTTGAAGGACCTGATGGACCGCAGTGTCTTCCTGGAAAGAGCTTTGACTGTCCCCTTTTTAAATGACATTATGTCTCCCTTCTTTCCTTTGACGTCTTTTCTGTCCACCGTACAGTGTGGCTGTCTGCATTAGTTATAACTGTATGATTTCCTCAAGCTCGTTCCAAGAAGTAGATCAGAGAGACCACAAACCCTGAGACACACTTCCCTGCAGCGTCCCGCTTGTTTATGTGGCTGGTATTTCAGGAATGCAGATCGTTACACAGCGATGTCCCAAAGCAGCAGTGCATGCACTGCTTTTATCTGCATCACAAAGCGCTGCAGTTCTTTCCTGCTGAGCCACTTGATGGTGTCTTTGAACTTGTTTGTGAGACGAACATGTAGGAAGTCAGCAGCGTTTGTACGTGTTTGAAATGGACGCTGAGCGTGAGAGACGGGGGGACATAACATCAGCGCACATGTTCTCCAGAGGACGCTGTCTCCAGGGAGAGGACACAGTCATGGTGTCAGATTACTTACTCACTCACTCACTCACTCACTCACTCCAGTCCCTGTCATGTCTGATGATGTCGTGTCGTTTCTGGCGGCGCTTCTCTGCCCGACATGCGAGCTCTTCTTTAGACTTGGCTTTTCCCTGCCTTAGGGGTCGGCGCCATCTGTCTCCGTCTTGCGCATCACTGCACCAGCTTTCCTTGCTGACGCCGTAGCACTTTAGGTCGTCCTTTGCACAGTCTTTCCAACATTTGCGGGCACAGCCGCGGTCACGAGCGCCTTGGGAGAGTGCTTCAAGCAGCAACTGTTTGGGTATCCGGTCGTTTGGCATCCTCCCTACGTGGCCCAGCCACCGTAGGCATTTGCCTCCCACCATGGTCTCAGTGGTGGTGAACTCAAGGTTTGATTCTGATTAGATGGCATTTTTGAGTTCGTGGATGTGCACCCAGCAACAGGCTGCTTTTCTTCTTACTGTTGGTAAGTGTGATTTGAGAGGTTCCAACACAGAGCATGGAGCTGAGGTGCTGATCTCCAAGTCAGACCTTAAACGTGTATGTGGACATTTTGATGCAGATCTTGAAGATAAAATTTTGAATGTGTCACTCTTCTGCTTGCAGGACTACCTTCCCAGCCAGCAGGACATCCTTCTGGCCAGGAAGCCCACAAAGGGAATCCACGAGTACGATTTTGAAATCAAGAACGTGCCCTTCAAAATGGTGGATGTGGGCGGGCAGCGCTCTGAGAGGCGACGCTGGTTTGAATGCTTTGACTCGGTCACTTCCATCCTCTTCCTGGTGTCCTCCTCTGAATACGACCAGGTGAGTCAGTGAGACAAGCTGCAGGGTTTCTCCTAAAGAGGAGCTCGGTGCTGCTCCGGCTCAGGTACAGACATGATGTTATGGACATGAATTTATTACAAATTAGTTTGTGAAAGAATCCAAACACGTTCTGTGAGGTTACAGATCCATAGAACAGAAGATTCACAGCAGTGGGTTGAACCCAGCTCCATGTCCTCTTATCAGAACAAATCAGTTTGAAATCCTTTCCTGAACCTTTTGTCACTTTAGTCTAAAAAGAATTCTTATGTCCACAGTAGTTTGTATTTGGCACTTCCTGTGTGCTTAAAAGGCAGGGGTAGCAAAACTGTGGACATTCATTAAGTAAGAAGAGTGTGGATAACACAAGATGGAGAAGCTGAGGTGGAGCTGGGTTACAAAGCGGCTTGCAGAGGCATCAGCCGCTCTATGTGAACTGAAGTGGAGATTTGCCTGATGTGGACTGGCGTGGACAGCAGCTCTCCTTTCTCTCCCTTCACCCCCAACCGGTCGAGGCAGATGGCTGCCCCTCCCTGAGCCTGGTTCTGTTGGAGGTCTCTTCCTGTTAAAAGGGAGTTCTTCCTTCCCACAGTCACCAAGTGCTGCTCATAGGGGGATGGTGTGATTGTTGTAGGGTCCTGACCTTACAGTGTGAAGCACCTTGAAGAGACTTTTGTTGTGAATTGGCGCTTTATAAATAAAACTGAATTGAATCTCAGCTTCTGGCTCTGACTCTGAGGCCAGGTTTGAGTTTGCTCGGTGTGATTTATGTTTAAGAATTCATCGTGTGTAAATTCACTTTAAGTTCATTTTACTGGTGATTTGGGGGCCATGGTACTTCAGTGATGAAACGTCCCCTCGTGTGTCCTCCACAGTTCACGCTGCTGTGGTCAAAGCTGTAAGAACATGTGGATTTTTTGCTTTTTGTGCTGAACATAACTGAGCAGACCTGCTGTCTCACGTGTCCAGGTGCTCATGGAGGACCGGCAGACCAACCGACTCAGCGAGTCCCTGAACATCTTTGAGACCATAGTCAACAACCGGGTGTTCAACAACGTCTCCATTATCCTGTTCCTCAACAAGACAGACCTACTGGGGGAGAAGGTGAAGCAGGTATCCATCAAAGACTACTTCCCTGAGTTCTCGGGCAACCCCACCAGCCTGGCGGACGTCCAGAGATTCCTGGTTGAATGTTTTCGCAAAAAGCGCCGCGAGCAGCAGCAGAAGCCGCTGTACCACCACTTCACCACAGCCATCAACACCGAGAACATCCGGCTGGTGTTCCGCGACGTCAAGGACACCATCCTGCACGACAACCTGAAGCAGCTGATGCTGCAGTGAGGAGGCCGAGGGAGGGGCGGAGTTAAGAGTGGCGGACGGCGTCGCCGCTTCCATGGCTCCTCCTTCATTTTGCCCCGCTCCTCACCTTTGAACTCTGACTGTGTATTAAAGCCACCACTACTACAGCCATTCGCCCCACGCTCACCGTCTGCCTTAGGGCTCATTCGTGTGACTTCTAACAGCCGACTGTGGCCGACAGTTCCAGTCTAACCCTTTGAACCACTGTAAATGACCTCTGACCCTCACTCTCTCACTGCCCCGCCTCTTTTCTGACCCACATCCACACACTGGCCTGCCCTGGCAGAGAGTGACGGGGTTCTCCTGACTGTCTGCAGCCGCTGGCGTTATCAGTGACTCTTACCGAGGTGTTGCCTTCCTTCTGCCAGATCCGCTCTGTGCTGGCACTTGGTGATGACATCACTGGGCGCGGGCATGGATTTCCTGTGAAACAGGAAAGAAAGAAACAAACACACGCAGGAGCCCACTCCAGTTAGCTTTTCTAACTTCTGATTAATGCTGTCTGTGTCTATGCATTCCTCTAACTTACACTGTGACAGAGGGGCTCACCGTGCTGCTGCTGTTCCTCAGGGGGAACATCTGGAGAACTTCTGCGGGACTGGACGGCGCGCACAGTCCTCGTGCCTTTCTTCCACCAATAAGCAGAGAGGAGCCGTTAGGCTTCCGAAGCAGAGCCTCCATCTCTTTTCACCCTGAGCGATTTGGGCAAAGCGACCTCCTGACCTCCTGACCTGCGTGCGTGACCCGACAGCGATGCCCACGCCTAAGCTGTGGTCAGCCCGGCGCCGCTCGCACGCTCAGGCGGTCGAACGGAAGACGTCAGCAGCGGAGTTTTCCAGGAATAGTTTGGGACAAAAAAAAAAAATGCGATGGTTTCAGTTTACGAGCGGGATCATCACGCAGCACGTGATCCCAGTACGAGTTCGTGTTTACGGTTCCGTTTTCACTCCTCCATCCCTCACGCCTCTTCACAGAGACACGGTCAGCGCACCGAATCCACCGGCTCGGCGGTGTGAGGCTTGCTGCTGCTTTTGTCGGGCGTGCGTTTTATAGTTTTCAAATTATTGATGAAAATGTCACAAAAAATCCCCCCCCCATATAACGCTGCGTTCGCACTGCAGGTCAAAGTGACCCGACTGTGATTTTTAATGACAGCACAGATCTGAGGCTTCTTTTTTACTTTGTCTTTTTTTTTATTATATATTATATGAAATTTTAAAAATCTAACTTTTTCAAATCAGACCCCGCCCACTTCCATCTGTGGTCCTAAACTGATACGTATCTGATGTTTCTCAAACATCAGCGAGCATGGCAGACAGCGCTGATGGAGCTAGTCAGTGGAAAGGAAGTGCTGATGTGTAGCGTCCATGTTTACCTGTGTAAACACAGCGTGCTGCGTGTGACGTCACGTCTTCTTCTTCAGGGGTCTGACGGCGTCGCATTTAAATTATCTTGTGAACGACCCACACAGGACGATCAGATCTCAGTGAAAACTGGGAGTTGCCTGCAGTGGGAACGTAGCGTTAGTTAGGGAGGGAGGACGGAAAAATGATGGTGAAAATGCTCTGACGCGCCGCCGCGCCCACGCTTTTCACTCTGCAGCCGTCGCTGTGCCTCCAAATGGCAGGAAAACGCGTCTTCCCCCTCAAAGCCTGGAGACGTGCGGTTTTTTTGACCTGTAGGCAGAGCGAGGACAGGTCCCTGTAACGGGCTCAGAGACGGCCGTACTAATGTCCTCCAGGATCTTTGGAGGAAATCAGAGAAGTGCCTCCTGTTGAAGCCGCTCCTCCGACCACACGTCAGCGCGGCCGTCACGCCAGCAGAGCTGCTGAAGAGGTGTACCTAATGAAGCGGCCAGCCAGCTGCTGCCTGTTTATCTGCGTGCCAGTGTCTCTGTAGTGTAGTGGTTTACACATTTGCCTTACAAGTGAAAGGTCCCCGGTTTGATTCCAGTTTGGTTGCAGCAAGAAGGGCATCCGGCGTAAAACCTATGCCAAAATTACCAGTGCAGATTAATCCGCTGTGGTGCTCCTTTGGGGACAATACAAGGGAGCAGCTGAAGGTAAATTTAGTGTCCCTCGCTGTCTGTGATTCAGTGTATGGACATAACACTGGCCACTTTATTAGATACACCTGTTCAGCTGCATGTTGTTTGTGCCGGAGAAACATGTGACAGATATCATCTGCTTATGAGCAGCCGACGGTCGCAGGGACGCGGGCTGGTCCAGTGGAGTTTGAGTTTATGTTTTAGTAAACTGAAGATGTGTGGGTGTGACGTCAGCTCATTGGTCTACAGATTATTACTAATCAAAACAATGATTAATGATCTCAGTTTAACTGCAAGTAAGTTGTTATGTAAAGGTCAAAGGCCATCCCTTGCAGAAGGCTGAGACAGACCGCAACCAAATACTGCCGATGACCACAAAAAGTAGGCGGAGCTTAAAAGACTTGTTTGGTA
Source organism: Etroplus canarensis (assembly GCA_015106775.1). Classification (NCBI taxonomy): domain Eukaryota; kingdom Metazoa; phylum Chordata; class Actinopteri; order Cichliformes; family Cichlidae; genus Etroplus; species Etroplus canarensis. The sequence goes on along the minus strand of VUQH01080804.1, from coordinate 1,080 downwards.
GCGTCTTTGTGATTTGTGTGGACGGTAAGCGCTGCGTCCTGGCCATGTGACATGGTGGGTTTGGCTGCTCAGAGCTGCAGGACATTCAGCTCTGATGTTGAGCTGCTTCCTGCTGGACATGACAGTAAGGTGGCGTGATGATGGCGATGTGTCACATGGCAGCCTGTCAGCTTTCCTCCGCAGTGGAATTTCCACCTTTAGTGCTGCATGTCCCTGAGCGCCAGGCTCGAGACAGCCGTGTGACTGACAGCTCTGCGTCTGCACTCCTGTGTGTGTGTGTGTGTGTGTGTGTGTGTGTGTGTGTGTGTGTGTGTGTGTGCAGCAGCTGGTGTGCCATCAGACGTTCTTTTTGTCTGCAGGCGTGCGTTGGTCTGTCTCGTCTGTCTTTCCTGTTTGTCAGCCTCCTCCGTGTGTTGAGAACATGAATGCCAGAGTTTTGCACACATACTTGCAGAAACTGGCTCTGCTGGTCCAGGCTGACCTTCTCCAGCTCCAGACAGAGGGAACGTGCCGCCCGCTTTCCCGCCTGTCCCCCTGCTCGCTGTAAGTCCTGATGTCGGCTCGCTGCCCGCTTTTTTACCAGGCGGAGTCACTTTTCTGCCATAGTTAAACCTCAGCTGCACAGAGTTCTCCCTGAAGGTGTCAGATCAGATCTGTGACCCTGGGCTGACCTGCAGTGACCCCGGGTGACTTGGTGACAGAGGACAGGTGTGTTGGGGTCAGTAGTGATCAGAGGTGAAGCTCTGGCTCTGAGCCACTTCGTCACGGTGTCACATGATGTGGGTGAGGTGCGGTCCTCCTGTCCAGCAGGCTGTAGGACAGCTGCCAGGGCCGCGCACTGACACTAAGGGGGCAGGTGGACCCGAACCGCACCAGCAAAACGCCAACAGACCCCCGCAGCCGTGGGGGTCAGAGGTTAACTTTTGATACTGATAATGTCTTTTTTTTTAAAGAGCCTAGCCAGTGTAGTGTTTACCTCGACGAAGAGAGCAGCGATCCCTGTAGGGAAACACAGGGCAGTCTGCAGGGTTTGGGGTTCTAATCCTGCTTGCTAAGCTCACGTACGTCCTGATCCTGTCT